>CAIGRF010409627.1:770-11423 GCA_903798235.1 Fraxinus ornus
ACACACACACAAAATATATTCCACATAAAAAAGTTATCCACAAACTTTTGTATAGGCGAATGCCTGGTTGAACTATAAGCAAATCTCCAAATATTAGTATGAATAATGAAAAAGATACGAAGAAAATAGATGAAAAGTAAAATAATGTAAATCGTCTTATGAACACCTTTCACATTTACAAATGAATTTATCTAAAATTTACACAATTATTTTTAACATTATCTAACTAACGTGCAACGCACGTTCAAACCCACTAGTATTGAATAAAAGTGAGGAAGGGAAATGAAAGAGATAAGGGCAATTAAGTACAGTACCGTCTTCAAATGAAGGTAGTTGAAAAGTATGTTTTCAATTTTACATTGATTATTTACAATAAAATCTATCAAAAGAATCTGATAGATTAATTAAAAGCAATTGTACCGAACAAAGCCTATATAGAAATAATGCTAAGTGTACATAGTTTAATTGATATCATTGTGTATATTCCATTAGAGTTTTAAAACATTGTGGGCAAAAAAGTGTGTTCTTTTTTAAAATCGTCAAATGATGTATTGTCACTTGACACAATGTCAAAAATAATGGAGCATGATTAATATAATAGACGATATATATGCATATTATATTCAAAGAATGAAAGTATATATGCATATTTTTTTCAAAATACATGGTGTAAAGGATTATCTTGATCTTTATAACCTATTGGACCTTTTCTTTTCTTTTCTTTTTTGGTTTTTTCAAGCCCTTTTCAACCTCAATTTTGTTTTTAATCAAAAAAGATTGAATACAGAACATGTCAAGAATGTCTTTATAAAACAAAAAAAAAAATGCTCGATTAATTTAATTTTTAGTTTGCTCAATTAGTCCAATCTTTTACTTGATCGAAACGTAATCGACACAAGTCTTGTATACGTATTACCTTTATTTCTTTTGTTATCCTCTTTTACCTGTCATTCTAGTGAGGTAATAGTAGGGATGACAAAAAGCTCGACGGTTCGGGTTCGGTCTGAGCCCCATTTTGAGGCGTCGCTCGCCTGCCCACCTTTATTAAAAATAATAATAATAATAATTAAAAATGAAATTTTTTAGAAATAGCTGCTTGCAAAGGCAAAATTTTAATATTTTAAAAAAAATCAAAAAAACAAAAAAACCCGGGCCGAGCCTCATTTTTTTGATCAGGCTTTGCTCGAGCCAAAAAAAATCCGGCAAAAAAAAGCTCGAGTCAAGCCCGGGCTTTTTTTTTTGGATCGGTTTGGCTGGGCTCGTTGACATAGCTAGGTAATAGTGTATCATACAATCCTCAATAGAATATCGTGTGGAAAAAATCCCATCCCTCTTCTTCTGTAAATGCTCTAGTGTTGCCAATGAAAATTACTTCAATTGTCACAATGGAGGACAGACTACTAAAATATAAAAATAACATACCTCTTGTTGGACTGGATTCTGGCCCATTTATGTGCTCCCAGCATTTTGGTTGAAATCGTGTTTACAAAACACGCTTCTTTTAATTGAAGTGTCCTTGCTTCGAGGGGGGACGCGTGGCTCACTTATGGCAGTTGGATGTTGGACTCTCTATATACCTAGGCCGAAGGCTTTTGGACTCTCATTCGATTCATTCCCTTCCAGAGACTTCGAGGGTTTCTCTGATTTGAGAGAAAAATGAGAGAAGAGACTAGGGTTTGAAGATTATTGTTTGTATTACTTTAAATATCTGATTTAAAGTGTTGTAAGAGACAGATTAACCTTCGATTGTAATATTCTGTGTGAATACTATGAGGATCTGAGTGATTTCTCTATTGCGTTACTTAGTGTTGGTTCGAAGGGTTACTTGGTGATTTCTTGGTGAATCTCAGTAGATCTATTGCTGTACTTTGAGAGATAAGTTTCATATCTCTTCTCTCTAACATTTGTAATATTCGTTGCCATTTTGTGGCTGTTATAGTGCATCTGAGCATAATCCTTTTCTGGATGCTCAACAGAGGATGTAGGTGTTAGAAGCGGTCACCGAACCTCCGAAGCTTATGCCGAAATAATTCTTGTGTTCATTCATTAATTTCTACAGTTTTTCACTTTATTGTTTTGGTTATAGTTTGTTTCGATTCTCATATTGTGTGTGGTTTGGGCCTTACACCACTTAGGTAGAAATTAAAAATTCAAATTTTAATCTAAANCGAATTCTTCTCTTTCTCAACATATCTCAGGCTTCTCATACATTTTGAGAGTCAAAAAAAGACAATCATATAAAATTGTGACATCATTATAAAAGGAAGGACGAATGACGATGATAACATTAGAAAGGATGCATGTGTAAGCAGTCAAAAAGTCTCTTTCAAGACATTTCACCTAGATTAAGATAATTCAAATAATTATATATATGCACCAAGTCATATAGCCAGGTAAGCAAACAAGTTTTACAAATTCATTGTTTGTGAACTTCCATTTCATAGTCAACAAGGTTGACTTATATAGCTAGAAAGACTTGCAACGATACTGGAGATATTTTTTCTGATCATTTGCTCCAACTGTGCTAATAAAAAAGTCTCGTTTGGTGACATTAAAATGAGAGAATGCATTTTTTTGAAATAATGTGACGGAGAATGTGTGGTTGAAAAAGAAGGAAAAGTTATTGATGTGATGAAAAATATTATTTTATTGAAGAATGTATAGTTAAAATTGAGTAGAAGAATGAAAATGAAAAATTTTAATATGGATCAAACGGGGCTAAAATAGTTTTGAGCTATAAAAGATTATTAAATAACAATTTTAAAATTTTAAAAGATTAATATATATGGTGAATGTAGCATGTCATCTTGAACTTAGCTGCATGAATGACACGAAGCCATACACGTAGCAAGTTCTTGGACATTGAACCGCCCAAGTATTGCATTAATTAGTTTATACATCTCAATCTTACAAATAATGTGAACTTATGAAACAGTGTAAAGAAACTGAACCAGAACAATGCACTCTGTAAAAGAAAAGGTAAGCAACGCTGCGGCATCCGGCAAGGAGCATATCGATATCATGAAAGCCAAAGCTGAAGAGAAGGTACATCTCGTTCCTCATATATGTACCTTATTTTTCGAATTAGAAAGCTTGTTTGAGCTTGACTCTAATATCATATTAAATTTGTGGTTCTATCTATAGAGGTCAATCAAAGTATTTCAAATTTTTATACATTTTTTCGTGATCCCATGTGGGATTTTACGTTATACGATTTTATGGATTATGAACCTTAGGTGGAGAAAGCTACTGCGAGGACTAAGGAAGAGAAGACAATAGCTCATGAGAGGAGGAAAGCCAAAGAAGCTGAAGCTAAGATGAAGCTGCATGAGGCCAAGGCAGAGCACGCGGATGAGAAACTGCACGGACATCATCTCCACCACCACCACGAGCCAGTGATCGGAACCCATGGGCATCATCATCATCAGCCGGTGGGAACGGCGGTTCAAACAACAGGTGTACCAGCTCCTAACTATCCCCTAGGTGGCCAGTTTCCTTCCGGACCGACTCATAATAAACATGTTTAAGGTTCCTAAACGCCAACAAATATATCTTAGGGTTTCTAATTAAGTGATGTTTGGATATCTGTATTGTTGTTTGTGTGTGTGTCTTTTCCTTGACTCGAAGAAATTGAGTTTTATGGGAAAGAAAGAGAGTTGCTTTTCAGACTGTTTATTTTACAGGAATTAATAGAGATGATATCATATGGTCTATAATGAAATTCTATTCTAATTTGAAAATTTAATAGGATTATTAGATGGACTATTTGCTCAAATATTTATAAGTTTAGCTGTTAAAATTAGTAATGATTAATTTAGCTGTTTGAATGTAGAGGCAAGTTCAGATTTAGAGCCTGTTTGAGTCCCATTTTCATGGAAAAATGCATGTTGAAATGGTAGATTAATGGAGAATCTATCCTTAACAAATACGGAAAAGTAAGTTTTGAGTTTACGTGTAATATTATTTTATTGGAAAATATGGTTAAAAAAAAAAGAGAGAAAAATGTATCATCTAAGTGAATCTAGTTCACTCATCGGTCTGTAACCTTAAGTGGAAACTACAGGTGAAGGGCATACATGCACCATGTCAAGGCAAACTTTTAACACAATTTTCAGCAGATGGGAAAGAATTTTGAGATTGTTTACCATGCTCACAAGCTTGGAATAAATTAAGATTTTTATTTATAGAATGCAGAACGATTTGCAATACATGCTAATTTGGATGAACTAGCTAGTCTCTGATATCACAGATGGCTTCAACGTTAGTCAAATACGCGCACGCGAAAGCAGAAACAGCATTCAAAGAATTTGCGACTTAGTAGAATTTGAAGTCGGAGTACACTTTGAGTTGGACACATCTAGTTCATAGAATCCATGTTTAAGCTTGGCTCGCAACAGAAGTAGCTTTGAGAATTTGTCGAACGCAAGAAGTACCAAACACGTTGTTATCTATGAGAAATATGGACAAACCAAGTAGATTCTTTTTAGTGGAGGGTATATGTAATATACTTTTAGGAAGAGAGTTCAAATTTGAAGGTATAGCAAAAAAATTCGTATTACCATCACCAACAATGAGTTTGCGCTTTCGTGTATTTATTGCTCAGTTTTTTTTCCAAACATGACTCGCATAGGTACTGCAACTAACAAGAAACCAACTCATAATGAGTTGATCTCTCTTCAGCCACAAAAGAAAATTAGGATTTCACTCGAGGACATATCTGATTTCCGGACTCCGGTCATATATAAAACCTTCAAGATCATAGGTTGAAGTGTTGGTTAACACATGCAGACCCCCAAAGTTGTAGACAATATTTCACCCTTATTTCAGAGCCACAGGTAGGAAGAGGGGTGTATGGATGGCTACCACCATTAGCTCTAGTAGGAATAGAAAATTACCAGAACTCATGGTGGTCAGGCTTCGACTAGAGCTCTGATATCAAATTAAAGTTGAAGAGAGAAGACGAGAGAAAAAGATGTATGGTTTGTAGAGACAGAGAATGATAGAAACTTGCAGCTCTCTTGGCTAATTTGGCTAATGTGTATGGTGTATCATATTTCACTTTTTTGTGTCGTATTCCCTTATGAGTACTCTGGAAAAAGAAGTTTCAATAAGATGTTTTAGTTCGTTGGGTTGTCTTTTGTCTGTCCATAGATTCTATAGCAGTTCAAAAGAAGCTATTCAATAACAAATTAACAAATTGATCGATTCTTATTTCAAGAACAAGCATAACATAAAGAAATTATTCATTTTTCTAGTAAGTTTACATGACATTGAAATCACTGTCACATGTCACATTATGTAACGAAGTTGAAATGCATTTTTATACATAGGAATGCAGTGTGCTAACGTTACAAAAAACGACTTATGTTGGACAATATAAAAGTGCTACATGCATGTCGACCACATGAAAATGTCATGTATACATGAATACACCCTAAAGTACAACGTATATGCCAATAATGATACACTATAAAATTTGATACAAATGTACAACACGTGATTAATGCATGCTATATATGTAGAAACTCTTAAATGCCTACCTATTATCTAATTCGTGATCAGTGATGCAATTTAATTAATTAAGCTGCAAATTAAATGCGTTACTTCTCCAAGTAGTAGAAGGAGGAGGAACAACTGGAAAAGAGAAATATGGATCCACCAACACAAATTCATGTCCAATTCTATACTCCTCGTCGCAGATAATGCATCCATAGAGCATTTTAGCCTTCTTCCATATATAGCATATAGAAGCACACCAAAAGCTTTGTTGATTATGCAGTTCTTGATCAGCGTCGAAATTTCGTGTTTCTTCTTGATTTCTGTTCCGTGTTGATCCATTACCTTTATGTTTCATTGAACGCCTTCTCAATCCCATGTGTGAGTAAATGCTCTCCCGAACAAAAGTTGTATAAACTTTCCTATTCACTGAATCAAAGCTCGACTCTTCAATAAAACTGTCGACCTAGTCAAGTTTAAAAGATATTATGAGCATAGAGTTGCTAGGTACATGAGGATAGATTATCTTAGGTATTCAAGACGTGTGTTTAGGGTTTTTATAGGAATTGAAGTTTGGAAATGGTTAATTCCAAAAAGGGACCAATGGGTTACATTAACATGTGAAAGGTAGGACTTTGATACAAGGAAGGTGTCGTCTTATCATTTTCATTTATGTAGTACTCATTAGTGTTAATCGTTAATCATCTGTATGGCTTTGCTTTGTTCACTCGAGAAGTTCAACAAATTAAAGACTAATATGGAACAATCTTGCTATAGTGCCAGACAATTTTATCACCTTCCTTGACAGAATGTTACATGGCATTTAATCGTAGCTTTTGGGGTTCTTAAGAATTGCGCGCAAGTTATTCCTACCATAATATATCACATGTCACTAGCTTTCCAGTGCTTTCAAGAGACAGCAATACTTCAACATTGCAATTCACAATTAATGGACCACTGTGCATGCATGGTCAATTTCAATTGGGGTGCCCTAGCAATAGGGCATATGCCCTTCACTCTATGGAAATTCTAGAAAATAATAGTTGCCGCCTTTCCTTATTTATTAGTTTGCTTCGTCCACTTAGGGATTTTGAAATGGACTTTCTTTGCTAGAAAATGGGGTTATTGAATCTAGCCTTACCGACTGATTGGACTTGCATCTAGAAATTTGATTGGAAGTGGTCAATTTTTAATAAATATATTTATACTTTTGTATCAACCATATCTTATACTATTGGTAGCTAATCGGTCAAGATGCTTGAAATGCTTAGCATGGTCTTAGTCAAGATGCTTTTTATCGGTCATAAGATCGTCATATCCCTTATATTAGTATATATGATATAATCGAAGTCGTTTTTTAGATCCACCGGAGATGGATTGATTTGAATTACTTATAGAACGTCTAGTGCATATCTAAAAGAACAAGAACGTCACTCAAACTTATTGCTTGTAGGCATTTAGGTGTTACCACATGAAAGAAAATAAATCAAAGGATGCTTTGAGAAAAAAACAAAAATCTGCAAATATATAGATAGCTCATGTTTTGTTCAGTAATAAATTTAGATTTTAATCTAAATTAAAGTTAACATTTTTTAATCACACATTTAATGTGATCTGCAACTTTTCAACCTCGCATTTTATCAATTTGTATCAAATCTACTAAAAATTTGAATTTTATCTATACCAAAGAGTGGCATATATAGATGATACCTTTACACTTGAACGCACATGTATACATATAAATTGTTCTTTACTTATGTTAAATATCGATGATATGACATATTAATTCAGTCTTAAGATTTGAAATAAATTTGTCTTACACAAATTTGGTTTTTTATCTGCTCAGACTCAAAACATGAAAGCACGGGTGAAACATGGTTTGACCTACCTCTGCAGCAAGAGCGTGCTACAAGGGGAATTGTTTATAGATGTGTTACATGTACTGCCAGGGACGGATTTGGGGGCCCGATCCAGACCTCATCCCATTGAATTTTTATTTTTACGTATTAACTCGACTTGTAATCTGGTTCTGGATTCGTTCCTGGGTGTTGCACTGACAGAATGTGTATGGTCGGTTTTTTTTTTCAACTTCCAATCAGACGTCGTGTTGTCTGTAAAAAATATCCTGTAATTGAGCTTGTACATGTAGCATGGTTCTTGTGTTATTCTTTTAAAAATTTACAGTTCCTTCATTTTGAATACCAAAAAAAAAAAAGACTGGGAACGAATTTAAGAATGAAAATGAAAGGTTAGAAATGGTCGCTGTTATTTACCATTTTGAATGTTTATATACAGCAAAGGTAGACGTGATTGCCCATATCTTCCCTTCCACAAATTTAAGCGTCCTTGGTATGGTACAAGGTACAATGTAGATTTGTGTTGGAAATTTGAAGAGAAAAACATGGCATTTATTGGTGCCCATAATGGTGGGATGCAAGCAGCTCAAGTATTTGGTCCTCTTAAGGGAGACCACAAGAGGCCTAGTACTACTAGAGGATGACAATGTATGATAGAGAAGTACTTGGGCAAAATAATAATGAGAATTCCTATGTATATTGTACATGTTAGAGAAGATTAGTTTAGCCTTGTCACACATATCGTAAAAGATTGTTTTTACGAATTTTGAAACAAACAATCTCGTGAGTATAGCGCTCATGCAAAAATAGATAAGACATGAGAATATTGCTAATAAGTGAAGATGAAACTAATTGAAGATAATTTAAGAGAATGATGATTCGAATAGTCAACGTGTTTTGCCTAAACCTAAAAAGAATTTTGCTGATAAGAGTGTTCCAATCCCGATAAAACATGTTGGAAGAGAGATATCGACAAAAATCAACATATTTTAGATAATAGCTAATGTTGGTGTTTGAACTCTAGAATTACCTTGAGCCCAGTTCAAAGAGTGATTAAAAGAGTTTAATTATAAAACCCCCAAGTCCTAGCAAGAGGTTGGACCATGGGCCCATCCAATGAGCTTAGCCATAAGGCCTTTGTCATCCGCAAACATTATCATTATCAAACTGAAAGAGTGTCTTCCACTGACGTCAACACCTCCATAACAACAATTAAAAGAAGGTAAGTGTCACAATCGACGTCAATATTGTCACTTTCACCAATCAAAGAAAAGTAATGATTGCCTAGACAGTAGTCAATCATGACCTAAGCCACATGCTATGAAACAATATTTTGTATAGTGGAACTCGACATCAAATAGATCGCTTCAAGCAAGATGATGGCACATGAACTAAGGTCACACATTGTAACTCGACGAGACTGGAGACGGCAAGCTCCTGTTGAAAGGCTTATAAATAGGGGCCAAGCTAAGTATTCTTCTATAATACATTACAATCAACCTCTCAATAAAAACATTCTCTTTTTCTGTACAATATTCCTACAAATCAAACACTATTATTTTGCAAAATTTGTCTTCAGTTGATCTATAATTGTCACGTCAATTTTAGTCATCGACGACTAAGATTATAGTTGCTTTAGATCTTGTAATTAAACCACGAGCCTAGCAGAGGTTCACACGGTAGAAGAATCCTTGAACTGTTAGTTGTATTTAGCTTATACAATTTAATCAGACTATTGTTAGAACATGCTCCATTCCCCCCGCGAGAAGAAAGGCAGAATCTGCAAAAGAAATTTGGCATGAAAATGAAAATTATACTCATTCTGGAAGGAACAGAAGAGTGTTTACAGTCTGCCTTTTATTTTCTTGACTTCTCAATAAATGACTCAATAAATGAAAACTTCTACAGAATAATAATGGTAAAACAAGCCTGAAGAAGGATAAATGTAACAACCATCAATGAAAAGATCATACTACTGATTGTCTAAACCACCTCCATCCCCAACCCATCTGGGGTTCAGGCCGCACGTGCGAATGCAATGTGGCTGAATCAATAGATTCTACGCCTGACAACTTCGAATTCAGCACCAATTGGAAGGTGATCGATCGCATGGATGGTAGTAATTGGGTAATCCACCGCTTACATCAGAGGATTCTGGTTCTGGAAGCTCGAGGTAGCCCATTCTGGATCCCTGCATCAACAATTTTTTAACAATATTCAAAGTTAATCCTAGTATAGATGCAGTACACAAGGAATTTTCTTTGTTGAATTGAATTTCACTTGAAAGGATAAACCTTTGCTTAAAAGCTGTATAAAAAGCACTATCTAGTAACTTCTACAACATAACACAAATAAATAATCACTTAGGTGGTGTTGATGGTGGTAATGGCGATGGTGATTATTTAGGTGTTTGTTATCGTGGTCCTAGTGTGTGGTGTCTATGATGTTGGTGCTAAAGTTCAGGGGTCATTGTTGATGGTAATGGTGATCACTGGCGATGATGGTAATAGTGATTGTGGTGATGGTAGTCTAGTTGTTTTTAATGTGACGTAAGATTAACACATTTTTTTATTATAAGGATCTTGGCGGTGGCGGTCTTTCAGCTATGGTGGTTCAATTTGAATTTTTATAATTGGTTTGAGATGCTTAAATAATTAAAATTGCATTTAAATTGGATTAATGTGCAAATATAGTAATTATATTCATTCAATAGTTCAAAATATAGAGTGAAGAGCAGACAGATTATCACAATTGGCACACGGTCTCCTTTGATTCAATTTGTAATAAATACTTGCCCTTTATCTTGAACAACTTCCCCATAGAAAGGCTATGTATAGTAATTACTGAAATTAGATCCCTATAAATGGCAGCTAATAAATCCAAGTATTTGAAAACGCCTGTGCAAATCAATCCCAATAATGATCCTCCTATAGAGGCTCCTATTCTTTAGAATGATGATAAAACCAGATGATATTGAGTTCGTAAAATCAAGTTAACTGAAAACGATGATATTTCCTATAGAAGCACCCGATGGACTTCAAAGATCTATATATGCATTCACGCGTCGCATACTAAGTATACGAACATTGTCTCAGACTTTCAATACATTCTAATCCATGTGTTAAAACATAAATAATATCGTGTTCTTCCAACATATTTGTTCAGATAGGAAAATTTCATTAAACCTCCAAGGTAGCAAAGTTTCCAAAAATTACATTGACTGGCTTTCTCTACACAGAATAAAATTATGTTTTTAAATGTTGATGAGTAATAGACAATTGAAATAGTTAGTAGTTTCCGT
>CAIGRF010409627.1:11736-32020 GCA_903798235.1 Fraxinus ornus
AAGTGTCTCCACACTTTAGCTTGTGAGATCAACTACTTACTTCATAAGTAAGAAATGCCACACGTGATGGTCTATCCGTAATAACGATATCCGTATCTCGTTATTACATACGACCACGGACGATTTAAGATTCAATCATATGTGATTTGTATCTCACAATCACAACTCCTTGTGATTAACAAATCATCAAGATTTGAATCTACGGATTCTATTATTTAATTAATTAGAATATTAATTTAATAAAATAGATCTTGCCATAAATATGCATCGGTTATATATACATTAAAAGTGCTTATGTCCAAAGTTGATTGGACCTAGGGCATAACACTTACAGTATTTAGCTTATACAATTTAATCAGACTATTGTTAGAACATGCTCCATTCCTCCCGCGAGAAGAAAGGCAGAATCTGCAAAATAAATTTGGCATGAAAATGAAAATTATACTCATTCTGGAAGGAACAGAAGAGTGTTTACAGTCTGCCTTTTATTTTCTTGACTTCTCAATAAATGAAAACTTCTACAGAATAATAATGGTAAAACAAGCCTGAAGAAGGATAAATGTAACAACCATCAATGAAAAGACCATACTACTGATTGTCTAAACCACCTCCATCCCCAACCCATCTGGGGTTAAGGCCGTACGTGCGAATGCAATGTGGCTGAATCAATAGATTCTACGCCTGACAACTTCGAACTCAGCACCAATTGGAAGGTGATCGATCGCATGGATGGTAGTAATTGGGTAATCCACCGCTTACATCAGAGGATTCTGGTTCTGGAAGCTCGAGGTAGCCCATTTTGGATCCCTGCATCAACAATTTTTTAACAATATTCAAAGTTAATCCAAGTATAGATGCAGTACACAAGGAATTTTCTTTGTTGAATTGAATTTCACTTGAAAGGATAAACCTTTGCTTAAAAGCTGTATAAAAAGCACTTTCTAGTAACTTCTACAACATAACACAAATAAATAATCACTTAGGTGGTGTTGATGGTGGTGATGGCGATCATGATTATTTAGGTGTTTGTTATCGTGGTCCTAGTGTGTGGTGTCTATGATGTTGGTGCTAAAGTTCAGGGGTCATTGTTGATGGTAAGGTGATCACTGGCGATGATGGTAATAGTGATTGTGGTGATGGTAGTCTAGTTGTTTTTAATGTGACATAAGATTAACACAATTTTTTATGATAAGGATGGTGGCGGTGGCGGTCTTTCAGCTATGGTGGTTCAATTTGAAGTTTTATAATTGGTTTGAGATGCTTAAATAATTAAAATTGCATTTAAATTGGATTAATGTGCAAATATAGTAATTATATTCATTCAATAGTTCAAAATATCGAGTGGAGAGCAGACAGATTATCACAATTGGCACACGGTCTCCTTTGATTCAATTTGTAATAAATACTTGCCCTTTATCTTTAACAACTTCCCCATAGAAAGGCTATGTATAGTAATTACTGAAATTAGATCCCTATAAATGGCAGCTAATAAATCCAAGTATTTGAAAACGCCTGTGCAAATCAATCCCAATAATGATCCTCCTATAGAGGCTCCTATTCTTTAGAATGATGATAAAACCAGATGATATTGAGTTCGTAAAATCAAGTTAACTGAAAACGATGATATTTCCTATAGAAGCACCCGATGGACTTCAAAGATCTATATATGCATTCACGCGTCGCATACTAAGTATACGAACATTGTCTCAGACTTTCAATACATTCTAATCCATGTGTTAAAACATAAATAATATCGTGTTCTTCCAACATATTTGTTCAGATAGGAAAATTTCATTAAACCTCCAAGGTAGCAAAGTTTCCAAAAATTACATTGACTGGCTTTCTCTACACAGAATAAAATTATGTTTTTAAATGTTGATGAGTAATAGACAATTGAAATAGTTAGTAGTTTCCGTCTATACCATCAAACTTGGAGGAAATGAAATCAATCTGAATTAGAATAGGCGTTTTCTACATTCTGCGGCTCCACAGTAGCAAGGCATTTGTCGGATCTTGCCATCCTGATCCATCACACTATCAAGAGCATACCCATAATCGTATGTAAGTTCCTACAGATGAACAATAACAAAATATGATCACGAAAACTTTTTAAATTATCCATAAGCACTTCATGTGAAGCTTCAGAAAATCGTGAGAGATCGAGGATTAAAGCACCTTGAGCGGCGCTATATTGTCAGCAGCCATTAGAATCACCCGAGCAAGTTTAATATCATGATGATTGCTTAACACACATTGAACAAACAAATTGGGTTGGCAGCTATGATTGATGAACCGAGCAAAATTACCAGTCTGGCCTGCGTCAATGCAAAACGGCACACTCTCAGATGTCTCGTCGACTTTTCCCACGTGAGATGGCAAAGCTACGTCCCTCAGTCGTCTCTAGAAAGTTAGGAAAAGATTCAAGTGATTAGAAACAATATAGACAATAGAAGGTACATGTTAAAAAACACTAATGCTACAAGTAAATGTTTTTAAGTTCAGCCAAATGAGCTAAAACTAATAGAGTGGAAATGACAACATGAAGAGTAAAAAGCACAAAAAAATATGGAAGTCAGAACGCGTACACAATGTCAATTTCTCATTAGCGTGTGCTTATTTTTCTGATATTATGAGTCAAACTAAGATCTAATTGCATTTGTCTCAAGTAATGTCAAAATACCAAACAAAACATTCAATAAAAAATATATGTATATAGTGTGAGATTAAGACTTGAAACATTTACCTCTCTTCCATCCAGCGCGTTCATTGTTTGCAAGCAATCAATGTCAAAAACATAACTGTTGTCAGCAGCAGGGTCTAGATCATCTGTCTTCATAAGCAGACCAATGTATTCACAAACAGGGGCCCCAGAAGGTATATAGTCCCAGGATCTGACACCCCAACCCATCCTCGGGGTACGAAATACCTGGTGATCAGTGTCAAAAATGATATAGAGGTTTACCTACTTTGAGAACAGTAGAAAAGAAAAATTGAATGCACATACAAACCTCTAGTCGATAGTTAGGTGGCCTCTGAGATACCCGATTGACACAATTAGGTCCACAGCCACAATTTGGGCCACATTCAAACACAACAGCCTTTGGCTCAATTAGTCTGTCAACATAAGCAGGTAAGAAACATCAGAGCACTGAAATAGCGGAATAGTAAATAATTATTTTGGACAGATTAAACAGGTTTGTCTTTTCTTTTCCACGCGATGACTAGGAATACTGATGAAAGTTTCTGATTTCTCAAGGGAGAGCAAGCATAAGACTGAAAAGAAAAGGTGAAGAAGTTGGCATTTAATTACTAATTGACCAAATTTTATGTTCCAATATCAACTCCTTTATCCAAAACACAATTTACGTCCATGGATGTCGGAATGTTTTAAGTTCTTAAGTTTCACCATGTTTTACATAGTGAAAAGTACACAGCAACCCAAAGAAGGAAGCACATTTGTTAAAATATAGTAACTTATATAGTCTATCAATGGCCTTAGAACCTTAGTTGCAATAAGTTTTCTCACCTTCCACCATGGCTGTGCACATATGGGAAATCGCCTCCATTAAGTTTAGCACAAGCACAAGTTCTAGGATCTGTACACTTGTCTTGACAATTGCATCCAGGGGGAGCATTTGTATGGAGATTTATATTCTTAGCAAATTTCATATCCTTGATGTAGGTGAAAACTATTTCAAGACCAAGAACAGAACAATATTGGAAGAATATCAAGGACAGAGTTGAGGTGAAAATTGAAAAGGAACAGACATGTTACAAAGTTTAAATCACATAATTATTAAACAAACGTTAGAGAGGAGAATATATATCGTGTAATGGTGCCTCGCCAATATATGTCTCAGAGAAAATTGGAAAACGGTACAAGAGAAGATGAAAAGAATAGCAGTAATTTTTGGCACCGAGCGTTCTATAAAGCCAAAATTTCCAAGTGTCAGCAAATCCATAAAGTTTAAGAGCTAATAACTGACAGTATATTCCATCACCAGTGCTTATTTTCATATGTTCTAATTACTAACACTAGGTAAATTGATGAACACACCTCTTCTTTGAAAGCTCAAATCATAGAATTGACTGACTGAACCTTAAAGATGCACGTTATTTAATAGACCAAATGTTAATTCAGATACATCTATAAAAAGTTTCTAGAAAAATTGAATTGAAGTTTAAAAATTAACAGAAATGGAGATTTTCGTAATTGGACTAATATCAATGGGAAGATATAATGAAATCAATCATAGAAATAAAAATAAATCCAACTCTTTTTCTTATTTGTTAATTCTATTTCCTAATATATGTTTGTATTTTTTGCATATACCTAAAATGCCATTTTCAGCACATGCTCCATACCATGTTAATCAGAACCTTCCAACCCAGCACCTCTAATCAAATCACTCAACCTATGATGTTCTAGCAACCTGAATTGTGCTTTTGACAGAGGAATTTGCCCATGAGTTTGCTGCTCAACATAGGATGTTGGAATGGCTGTGTTTTCATTTCTTCATACTTCTCAGGTAAAACGCTTATCCTAATTCTTCACTTATATAGCTTGCCAGTTTGTGTATTTAACAGAAAGTATAAGTTTATAATATTGATTTTTCCAACTCTAAATTCCTGGCAGAATTTAATTTCACTAGTTCTCAGTCTTGAACCTATCTCTGGCTTAAAGATCAGGGTTTCAACAGTGGAAACTAGTACAACAGTCTGTACAATCCATTACCGTTGCATCCCTTGAACTTGATGTCCACATCAAATAAAAGTCACAAAAAAATATATAAATGTGAAAGACAAGTGTGGAATTCAACTTACTTATGAAATACAATTTCAGGAACAGTCGATAATGACCACCAAAACAGATAAATAAACTTGCCTTTAGGAGGGATAGGTGGATCATCAACCAAATTAGTAACAGGAATGGGAATATCTTCTTGGCCTCCAGTAATGTCTTCACACACCAACCTTATTACTCAAAAAAAGGCAGGATTTTCACTTCTCCAATAGGTGAAAACGAAAGAAGGTGACACTAGATTGTTATATAATGCTGACATACCCGCGTATTTCAGATATTGAAGTAGGAATACGGCCTCGAGTAAAATAAACCTGCGATAGAGATAAACAAATGATAATGGAAAAATATGCATGGAGTGGATAAGTACTCATTAGTTATTAGACTAGCTCAGCATCTTTATATAGTTTTTGTCAGAATATTTGTGATAAAATTAACTCCTAATGTTTTTCAATACTATTAGCTATGATAAACCTATGTGGACACGAGTGTTTGGCACGACACATGTCGGACACGCCAACATGCAATTTTCAAAAAAGTAGTGCTACGACACGACATCAACACGTTAATTAATTAATATATTTTGTGCAAAGCAAATAATTTTTTGTATATTTGTTGCATCAAAAACAAATACTGGTTTTTCACTTTTTCCACTTTATCATTTATAACTTAAACAAGGTTTTCATTTCATTGCATATATATATATATATAGCCCTGAGGGGGCTCGAACTGGTGACCATTAGGGAGCAAACCTAAGGCCTGACTAATTGAGCAACCCTTCAGGGTTATTTCATTGCATCTATATTGAAGGACTAAACAACAATTTAATCAAGTAAAAATGTGGGTCTTTCTTGCTCACCAATTAAATACATGTGGGCTTCAAGTATTTTAAATAATGGACCTTAGTAATCAACACAAATTTCTGATACGCCACCAGGCATATCCAACGCATGTCAAATTGTATCAGTGTTCGATACACGTCGAACACTGACTCAACAACACCAAAGGCATGTCAGCGCATCACAGACTACTAGTGATCATTAAATGGCTACATTCTAACCAGTCTCTGGTAACTAACTAATTACAGCTATATTTTATACTATTACATGCCCATGTACTGATATGTTCAGCTTGCACCTTGATAGTAAACTCCCACATAATATCCTAACTTTTAAAAGGACATAAAAATAACATGTACCAAATTGTGTATATATTTCCATTCAAATGTAGCTGTAAGGACTGTAAGCTTACAACAAACGAACTTATCATTTTTATGAGAAAATATGCTCTCAAACTCCATAATGCTCTTTTAAATTTCAAAGCAGACTATAATTATTGGACATCATGAAGGTAAAGGTGAACAAGAAATTAGAACAGAGGACATATTTATTCAACCAAAGCAATAGATACTAGCACTCCGACTTATATGAAGTCCTGTATAGTTCACATCTTTCAGTGGGTGAGGGGAAAATTCATGACTTTGTGGACATGAGCAGAAATATTAGTCAATTAGCAAAAAGACCTGATTTGTCGTCAATGGTGGCTGTCCATCAAGTCGCTTCAGTCGAAATTTATAAACCGTGAACCCAGATACACCCTTTTCAGCCCAGTATTTAACAACCTGCAATATAAAGAAAATGTACACCCTAGATTCTAGATATCTCCCATATTAAAGACAAGCCATAAAAGCACAATCCACAAGAAACATTCCACGGACACTAGATTTCGGATAAAAATCAAAAGCAACATAGACACCACAATCTAAGTTTTTTCCTCCAATATGTTATGCTAAATGAAAACTGCATTGCTGGAAAATAAATACAATATATGAAGATCAACAAAAACTTGCACGGGTGGCGGGGGTTGGGGGCTACACCTAAGTTGCACAGACACAACACACTAACATGTGATTTTTTTAAAAATAAGACTCAGACACGTTGATTTAAATTCTTAAAAATTTTAGATTCATACAATAAATCTTAATTTTGTAACTTTCTATATATAACATGACATGTCTTGTCGAACACTTGCATGAGAGGTGTCTCTAAAGAATTCCTCGAGTGTTAGTAATTTAAAAAATATATAAAAATGGAACAAAGCTCGTGGCTTGTTGAAGTCCTTGAGCAAGGCGCCAAAACACCTCGAGCGTCTGTGCATCAGAGGTCTACACTATGGCCTTGAGATAACTACATGGTATCAATGTAAGCAGCATAAATTAAGGACGGCACCAGCATTCACTGGAAACTGTTATAGAATAGCTAGTAAATAACAATATTTTGTTGGATTACAAGTCCTGCATGATTATGCACAATACAGGACTGCCATCTTATCAGTAGCAAGTTAAAACAGAAAGAACTAGATTGTTGGGGGTAGATTGAGGATAACAACCTTGTACAGGCCATCATATGTGTAAACTTTTCCTGCATAGCTGTTTTCAGTCTTTCGACATAGATGTCCACGTGTCACTCTAACAGGTATGGATTGCTCCATACAGTTCTGCAAAAAAAGGATCTGGAAGTTACTAGAGATACTTTCACCAACAAAATGCCCAATGCAAATTCATATTTTTATATGCTCAGACAGGCAGAACTGTGAGCTATATATGGAGACATAGTAACTAGGAATCATAGAAATATAAGATTATGTTTTCATAGAAATATGCCAAATTGTAACACTGGCAAGGAGAACGTAGTGTAACTAATACTCCATATTGAGCCCCTGTTTGATGGCCATTATTGAGAAAAAAATGATGTTTTGAATATTGTCTTTTTCGGATAATGCGTCGTTAAAAAATACGAAAAAAGACAAGTGGTTGCATCAGAAATTAAGCCCCTATTTAATGGCTATTATAAAGAGAAATTGGGGAAAATGATTTTTTTGGAGAATGTGTGGTAAAAAAGGAAAAACTTTGGACTTACGTACAAAATATTTTATTATTTGAGCTCCATTAAAATGTGTTAATAGGAAAAAAAATGTATTTTGGAATAGTGATTTTTGAAGAATGTGTGGTTAAAAAAGAATGAAAAGTTTTGAATTTATGTGCAATATTATTTTACTGGAGAATGTGTGGTTAAAAAGGGGAGAGAAAAATTTATTTTGGATAAAATGGAGTCCCAAACAGGGGATTAAGTTAAAGAGAGTCAAACAGGGGCTAAGTCTACTGGAATAGGTTTCTAAATTTTGGAGGCACACAGATACCTGATTAACAATCAAACTACTAATGAATAACCTGGTGTTGATAGATACCATAGATGGGACTAGTTTGCTACAAATATGGAAGCAAAATAAGACAGATCCTCTATGAAAAATAAAATCTTCAAATACAAAATAGACAACCTTGAGAACATTTTTTTTTTTTTATTTATTGACTACCTATAGAGTGGAACTTGAAAACATTTGTAGTTGCAATTACCCTGTCGCAGACAATGATATATTCGTTACTCAGTACAGAGATTGTATATCCATCCTTATTATTCATCTTATCAACAATAAATTTTAACACGGGGGACCTTCTTTCTCTGTCTTCAATCATCAACTGTCAGCCATCTTCCTTAGCAAATAACAGTTTCTAATCAGATCATATTACTTTCCTTTTTATTTCAAATCAGGTTATCTCATGCAAGATAGGAGTATGGTCAATTGTATATAGGCGTATACCATGAGTTCTACGCCATACCTTGCTATTAAATATGGCTTTTAATATACTTCACAAATCTCTCCGCAAAAGACACATTTTTATTGTTCTTTCTTCACTGGGTTTGATCCGGCTAGACATGATTTAGTTTAGGGCAGTAATGAAGAATAATGATTTAAATATTGCGGTCTTCTCCCTACCAAAATCAATACCTCGCATCATAGATAATGTTTAAATCAGTGCATCCTCGTATGGAAGATTAAAACAAAAAAGTGCAGCCCAAAGTCAGTTTGTCACATATTTGGTATGTGGAGTGGGAGTACAAAGAAACACACAAACAATGGAAAGTGGAATCTACATGCCTTTAGTCCCAGATTACCACGTTCCATTACTTGATCTCTGATCTGACGCTTGTCACCGAGCAAGTTGTTCCCACCTTGACCAGTGTAGACAACATCCTCGCAGTTGTCTTGATCGTCTTCATACTGGCCAGACAAGACAATAGATGTTGCAAGGGGTAGTGTGTACTGACTACAATCCAGCAACTGAAGGGAAACGAAAACGAAAACGAAAATGAAAACTAAAAAGGAAAAATAAAATTTCTATGTCAAGATTGATAAACAAAGAAAAGAAAGATTACGTGTCAAATATGTAATGCAACAGAATGAAAAAACAACAAAGGTCGCAATGAAGTAATTCTAAATCGAATGAAACGACATGTTTTAGGAACCATTGTTCCACTATAGAAAAACCTAAAGAGTTTCAAACGGTCAAGACTACACCAACAACATGGTATTTAGTTTTGAAATTCCAGCAAAAAGTCCCCCAACAGATGGCAAATCTGATAGCTGAAAAGGCAAGATATTCCTGAACCTGAAGGTGAAGCTACATATCACTCCTCTTACATGGCCAATGGCCAACCCTGAGACTTGTAAGGACTGTAAGTTTACAAAAAAACACACTTGTCATTTTCAGGATAAATCCACTCTCAAACTCCACAATGCTCTTCTAAATTTAAACCCTCGGGGAATGTAAATGTGGACAAGAAATTGGAACAGAGGAAATTTATTCAACCAAAGCAATAAACACTAGCACAAACTACTCCGTCTTACATGTTCTGTAGGTCACACCTTTCACTGGGGAAGAGGGGGCAATCAATAAATCAGTGTGCAAAACAAGAGGAGAAATATTAGTCAATTAGCAAAAGAGACCTGATTTGTCGTCAACGGCGGCTGTCCATCAAGCCGCTTCAGTCGAAATTTATATACCGTGAACCCAGAGACACCCTTCTCAGCCCAGTATTTGACAACCTGCAATATAAAGAAAATGTATACCCAGATGTCTGAATATCTCCAAGATTAAATACATAGAAAGGCACAAGCCACAGGAAAGAAACAATCTACATACTAGATTTTGAATAAAAATCGAAAGTAAGATAGACAAGGCAATCCAAGTTTTTTCCACCAATATGTTGTGCTCAATGAAAACTGCATTGCTGGAGATAAAATACATTATATCTTCAACAAAAACTACACTGGAGGGAGGGGGCTACACCATGGCCATGAGAAAACTACGTGGTATCAATGTAAGGAGCATAAACTAAGGACGGCACCAACATTCACTGGAAACTGTCATAAAATAGCAAGTTAAAACAGAAAAGACTAGATTGTTGGGGGTAGATTGAGGATAACAACCTTGTACAGGCCATCGTAAGTGTAAACTTTTCCAGCATAGCTATTTTCATTCTTTCGACATTGATGTCCACGAGTCACTCTAACAGGTATGGATTGCTCCATACAGTTCTGCAAAAAAAATGGTCAGGAAGTTACGGAGAGATACTTTCACCATAAATGCCCAATGCACATTCACATTTTTACATGCTCTGTAGGCAAAAATGTGAGCTATTCAAAGATACTAAGCAGGATTAAAGGAATACGCCAAATTGTAACACTGGCAAGGAGAACTTAGTGCAATTAAAACAGGAAAAGTTTCTACATTTAGCTGTTCAAAATTTGGGAGCACAACACTTGATTATAGACCTTCAAGCAGGGGGACAAGGCCAAGAGCATAATACAGAGATAAGTTGTGGCATCGTAAATTATGTCAAAGTCATATTAAATTGAATCTAGAATACTGGAAATAGGTTTCTAAAAGTTTGCAGGCACACAGATCTCTAGATAACAATCAAACTACAAATGACTAACCTTGTATTAATAAACACCATAGAAGGGACTAGTTTGCTATGGATATGGAAGCAAAATAAGACAGTTCCTCGATAAAAAAATAGAATCATCAAAAATAAAAAACAAACAACCTTGACAACGGATTTATTTTTCATAATAACTTGAAAATGGAATTTTGAAAACATTTGTCATTGCAATTACCATCAAGGACAATGATATTCATTACTCAGTGCAGACCTAACCTTTTGTAGCAATTATTATTATATAGAAATTGTATATCCATCCTAATCATTCATCTTATCAACTATAAATTTTAACACGGGATACCTGCTTTCTCTGTCTTCAATCATCAAACTGTCAGCAATCTTCCATTGCAAATAACAGTTTCTGAATGGAGAATATTTCTTTCCTCTTAAGTTCAAATCAGGTTATCGCATGCAAGGTAGGGTTATATCATGAATACTATGCCATTCCTTGCCATCACATGAATTTTAATATGCTTCTTCACAATATCCAGCAGCAGTCATGTTTAGAACATTTCATACTCAAATGGACTACAATACACCAACATGGACACGTGTGCACAATATGCGCTGACATGTAATTTTTCAAAAGTGCAACCCAAGGTCCGTTTATCACATATATTGTATGTGGAGTGAGCATAAAGAAACAGACAACGTAAAGTGGAATCAACATGCCTTAAGTCCCAGATTACCACGTTCCATTACTTGATCTCTGATCTGACGCTTGTTACCGAGCAAGTTGTTCCCACCTTGACCGGTGTAGACCACATCCTCACAGTTGTCTTGATCGTCTTCATACTGGCCAGACAAGACAATAGATGTAGCAAGGGGTAGCGTGTACTGACTACAATCCAGCAACTGAAGGGAAACAGAAATGGAAACAGAAAAGGAAAAATAAAAATCTATGTCATGATTGCTAATTAAAAAAAAAAACAACGATTCCATGTAGAATATGTAATGCAACAAAATGAAAAAATAATAAAACACACGCAAAATGTCCCTTAAACAGATTTGTAAATCAGATAGGTGATGAGGGAAATCATTCCTGAACCCAATGACGAAGCTACATATCACTCTTCTTTCATGGCCAACGGCCTCATAAGACATTCAGCCCTTTGTCTATAAGAGGTATCATCTTGCAAGAAGCCAGAGAATCAAATATATAAAATAAAAAATACGAGAGCATCCATGATCTGAGAATGTTGAATAAAGGAATTCAATATTACCGAATTACGAGCAGCCGAGCCAATAAAATCAATTCCATTCAGCCAGTGACTGTGAAAACCGACAACCACCATCTCAGCCCGAGAGAAAAATTGATGACCAACATCAATTCCTGCCATCACAAATGCGTTTAAAATCCATGTATGCTTATCCAGAAAAATACGGTGTCTTAAAAATTTACTTCAGTGTCCAGATGATTCAAGGATTATTCAAGCTAAGATATTGATGACATCAGCTTAGATTCAGTAACTGGAAGTTGAGGATTAACTTGGTTTTTTAAGGCCTTGTTTGTAAAGTTTGTAAAACTCTTATAGTTGACATCAGAAATTTTATATTTATTATTTAATGATCGAAAAAATGTATCTGCAAAAAGCTTACATTAAATAAGAAACTCATTGAGTAGCATTGAGAGGTTCTCACACCAATCAGAAATCTCTCATAATGATATGGAGAATGGAAAGAAAAGCAATGCGAAATATATTTAAAGAAGCTTTTTAAGTATTTATTAAGTGCTTGTCTGGTAGTGTTTATAAGTTGTGGGCATTGGAATGTGAGGATAATAAGTAGTTAGTAAGTTGTGGGTCCTATGGACTTCTATTAAAATTTAAGTTATTTCGAAAGATGCTCTAAAATAACAAGACAATATGGTAATACCAAGAAGCAGAATGAATGTGTAAGCACTAAATAACATGTCAAGTAGGAAACAAAATAAGAAACAATCAAGACAACATGCAAAATGCAAATTAAACTAATTCTTATTAGACCATTTAAACGCCATGTGTTAGAACCAAACCGTTGTCACTTCCCTAAATATGGAAGAAATAAACACATACATTAAGCAAAAGGCTGCACTGCAAATGCTACTAGACATTTACATGTTACACAACTATAGAATTCTCCAGGGTTTTCATTTATCTTATAACCTTTACAAAAACTTTTATATACAGTTTACCAACCTGGAATGGAGCCAAACCTCTTCTCAGGGTTTAGAATAGCTCCCATCTCCATCATCTGCTAATTTTCCTCAAACATTACAGTAAAACTTATGAAAAGGGAAAGGTACTACCACATTTAAGACATATAGCAAGAATCAAATTGGAGTAAAATCTAAACATGTGGATAACCACCAAACTAGTATAACTAGAGATTGTATGAGTATATTGTTAAACATTAATTTTAAAAAATAAATGTGTATATCTTAAGCTTTTAGATTAGGTAGTACAACATGGTATGAGAGTACGCAAATGTCCTCTGGATAAAAAATGAATCCGGCTTACATATTAGGGGTGAAGACTAAATTTAAACATATAAATAGGTTTCCTCGGTTCTCTCTAATAGCTCAAGATTTTCTTCCTAATTAATTGCACCCATGTTTCAAAAGGCTTCATAGGGTATTGAGGCATTTTGATCCGTGGGGCTAGCCGTAAGCCTTTATGCGCTTTGAGGCATAAGCCTCAAGATACAGACAGTATTATATAATTCAAAAATATGTTCATAATGAATCATTCACCATCTTAAAGAATCGATGATAAAAACAAATTAATAAATTAAGAGTTTAGCTTGCAAACTAACATAAAATAAATCAAGAAAGGAAAAATAGTCCAAAAGGCTGGGGCCTATAATAGAATGTCCGGAAAATGCAAGACAAATGACCGAGATTAGTTGTATTGAGACGGCCTTAACAGCGTAAGCCTCCCTAAGTTAAGGAGTAAGTCTCAGTAAATCAAGGCATAACCACAAAAATGGCAATTAATGGGCGGGATTTGGAGCGTAAGCCTCAAATACCTTTTTTTTTTTTTTAGACAACGAATTGCACAATATCCATGAATAACTAAGATGCTTTGAAAATGGTAACAAGTGAGCAAAGATTAGGAACATTAAAGCTTACTAGACTAATGAAAAGAAAACATCAACAAGGTGCATGTATATATAGATTTATCCCAAAAAACGGTGACATGCCTTAGTTATTGCTTTCAAGTCAGGTCGTTTGGAACCCCTTTTAGTATCGTCAGCAGCTATACATTTCTTCTGCAGAAATTTCAACATTATAAGCTGAAGTTAATTCATTTTTCTATCCACTAAACCAAGAATTAAGGATATAAGACTGGTATTATGTGCTTCACGAACAGGAAATCATGAGTCTTGCTGCACTAAATAGCATAATTGGTGATGTGATAATCAAAATCAACTGCCTCAAGCAACAGATACAAGGTCACATCAGCACTTAAGGAATTTGATATTGAGAATTGAAGGAGATTGGATAAATGCAAACCTTGGATTTTGAACTCTTCTTTGATTTTGTGTCAACTTCTTGTCTTTCACACCTTTTAGATTCTTCCTAAAAAAAAATAATAAAATAAAATAGAGTCAAAGCATCTAAATAATTTTCTTCTTCTAACGGGTAACCTTTCTTTTTTTTTTTTTTAACCTAAAAGCAAAATTTCTGACGTTTTCCAAGTAGTAACTAAAGAAAACATAAATTGGTCTCATATGCATTTGCAATATCTGTTCAATTCTTGAGACGTTTTACAGAATGCTGATTGGTACTAACATGGAGTCAAGAATTACAGAAAACGGAAATATAATAAATCGTTTTGCAAGCTAGTCGCTAAAAGAGCACAGAAAAACAGCAAAAACATAAGAGTCGATAATCTATCTTTCTTTTCAAAATCCGCCTCATAGACCATTCAATCAAAAGTTTACCTGAATAAAATGAAGGTAATACTTGTTGAAAGTCCGCAAAGTCTCGGTGACCATTGTGTGTGAGCTCTTTCCAACCAAAGCGCCATTAGTGCTAGTAATCGTGTTGCCACCATTCACCAACTCACGAGCTTCAGAAGTTTCCCCGACTGCTCCATTTTGGAGCAGCACAGTGTGATGAGGAGTTTCAACCTTCCTCTTCTTGGAAACCCGCCCTGTATTCTTCCTCGACACGGCACTCTCCTTCTCGATACGGTTCGTCCCGGAGTTGTCCTTAGCAGATACCTCAACAGTCAACTTTTGATTCTTCATTTTCTGCAACCTCGCGCTGCTCCTCCGCAATGGAGCCACGGCTCCGGCATCGGGTTCGGCCTTACCATTTTCCGCCGAGATCTCCATGTTGCAAGCCGGAACCACCATTTTAGTGAGCTTCTAGAGCAGCCGAGAGGAAATCCAAATTTGAACTCCTTTAGGGCTGAACAGCAAGGAGAGCAGAGTGAAAAGCGTATATGTAGACTGTGATAAATATGACAGGACAGTATTTATATTAATACATAGGTAGTGTAAACAACTGTAAATATGGGCCCGAGTGACATGGCAGGCTGGATAATCAATTTATTATCTACATACACCCTTCACAATTTTTTCATTTCATAATCTTTTAAAATATTAAAATCGGATTAAAATTGAAAAACTAATCGTTATTGTTGACTTTTATTAGACGAATAGAATTCAATAACAATTATATTTTCAATTTTAATTGGATTTTATTCTCTATCGGACAGGGCGTAAATCTTGTTTGGTAAAGATTAAACTCAAATTTTTATCAAATTTTGATAAAAATTAATGGAATATATGATTAAAAAGTTGTGAATTCATTGAAATGTGTGGTTAACATTAATTATTTATTTTGACTTAAATTTTAATTAATTTTTTAGTAGTACTTGTTACAGGCCTGAGTCAGGTACGCCACCTCACTGCCACGTGTCAGTAGGGATTGGTCGGCACCGCGCCACGTGGCAGCCGAGGTAATTACGCATGGGACGAGCTGACTGCATAAATCGAAGCGATCACACTGGGGACGAACTGGCCATACGCTCGCAAAGGAACCGAACTCATCCGTGATACACCGCGGATGCAAAGGCCCGTACTCCACTTTTACGACTCCACTCATGTCTCGTCTCGCCCCAACAAAGATCTCTTATACAAAGATCTTCCCAAAGTCTAATCCCTGATTGATGGGACATGTAGCAGGACCCAAACGGTCAAATCGGCTGCGTTTATCATAAACATTCAATACCAGCCAGCCAACGGAAAGACAGATGGATGCCTAGGATAGGACGAGCCCTAAGGATCTGATAACACGTGTCTCCTCATCCGACGGCTCTCCTCTTCCCATCATCAGTATAAATATGCCCTACTTGTGCTTGAAGCAAGGGAGATTTGATTGGAATCCCACTCTCTCCAACAGGCATAGCAAACTAGAGTAACATTTCTCTTCTTCCACACAATAGCAGCTTAATCACTACATATCTCTCTCTCTCAACCATCTTCTCGGTGAGTGTTCCACTGTCGGTAAGCTGCTTTTCCGATTGAACGTAAACTGACTTGACCGTCGGAGTGCCCGGCCGCTCCCAACCTCTCCAGGAAAGGTCACGGGTGACTCACACTGTGCTGCGTGTACATGGAAGAGTTGACTTGAAAACTTTTTCTATTAGTCACGGTGGAGCCATTTTTCGAGGTCAACAGATTGGCGTCGTTTGTGGGAATCTTACTTAAACCACGAGTCTTCCCACCAAAAAGTTGGTTCGAATATCTGGTTGATACTCTTCCTTGAAAAAGGGATCGGTTCTTGAAAAAGGACCAGCTGTACACCAACCTCAACTCAGAGAGAAAGTTTTGCCACTTCGAACTATGAGCTACCTCGCCCGTTTTACTGATGAAATTACTTACTGTGAACAAGTGACAAATAAGGAGGCCCTTTCAGCTTTGAAATAAGGTTTGAACATGAATACTTTATTTTGGAGAGATGTCCGAAGCAAGAACCCTTCAACGTATGACGAATTTGTGGAGGTGATGAAAATTGTAATCGTCAACGAAGAAATAATTGACCACCGAAACAGGGCTGCACAGGGACTCCCGCCACCTCAGAGGCAGATTGGTAGAGGACGTACCGCCCAAATAGTGAGCCAGCAATGGACTCAGGCCGGACATGCCATAGCTCCCACTTCGGGGCAAGCGCTTGCAACCGCCACGCTGAATGCGGTGCCTACCTTGGCCTATGAAAACGCCGGCCCCAACGCCAATAATCCGACCAGGAACACTAGACGACCCTCAACCTCCAGAAATAGAGGACGAGGCGGAGCGCCTAGAAATAGGCCCCAGGAGGAATTACGGCCTTATTGCACTTTTCATAGCTACTGCGGCCATGACACAAGCGATTGTCGATATACGAACAGACCCTCAAGCAATCCTCGCAATGCAAGAGATAATCGTTACCAGAATAACACTCCGAGGTGTGCCTCTCCATGCAGGAGAGAGAGACGAGGCAACACTCTCCACACAACAACAGAAATGATGATAGAGAGGCTCCGAAGTGTGCAGCGTCCGAGAAGGGACTAAGCCGCTTCCAACGAACAACAGCCCATTCGAGAAATTGATACTATAATTGGAGGACCCTATGTAGGAGGTGAATCAAAAAATGCTCAGAGGAACTATACCAGATAGGCGAATAGTCCGCCATAGCAAGTTATATAGTAAGCCAATCTTCAAGGGGTAAAACTGCGGAACCTATTACATTGACCCAGGAAGATGCGGCATGTGTACACTTCCCACACTGCGACGCCTTGGTAGTCAGAGTCGTGGTAGCCCGCAACGGGCTGAAACGAATGCTGGTGGATAATGGCAGTTCCGTCAACATCCTGTTCGGTTCTACTTTTGATAAGATGGCAGTAGATCATGCGCTAACACCAATAACTTCGCCCCTCTATGGATATACCAGGGACTACATCTTCCCTAAAGGTAAAATTACTTTAGCTGTTGAAATGGGGGCTCTGTCCCAGTTAGCTCACCACTTTATGGAATTTTTAGTTGTTGATCGTCGATCTGCCTATCACTGAGTTCTGGGAAGACCAGCTCTGAAAGAATTATGGGCAGTCACTTCTATCCATCACCTCTGCATGAAATTCCCAACGGAAAGAGAAATTGCCACTGTCCGGGGCGATCAGATAGGATCTAGGGAATGCTTCCTCAATTCTCTAAGGAAAGCAGAACCGCAAGTTAACATGGTATTGGACACTGAGATGTCAGAGGCCCATGAAGAATGGTCGCCTCGGCAGTAGATACCATCATGGCAGAGGCCAGACCTAAAATTTCTTTGGAAGAACTAGATCCCAGGATAATTGAATCAGAATCCTAAATCGCTCCGATGGAGGAACGGAGACATTCTCAGTAGATCCACGAGATGCGTCTAAAATTCTGCAGGTCGGCAAAGAATTAGGAAAAGAGGCTAAGGAAGAATTAAAGGACTTCCTGCAGAAAAACGCGGACGTCTTTGCGTGGAAACACGAAGACATGGTTGGGATAGACCCCATAATCAGCTGTCACCATTTACACATTGATCCAAATTGCACCCCCTATAGACAGAAGAGAAGAGCTTTGAATGCCGAAAGGTATGAGCCCTTGAAAGAAGAG
Organism: Fraxinus ornus; assembly: GCA_903798235.1. Lineage (NCBI taxonomy): Eukaryota > Viridiplantae > Streptophyta > Magnoliopsida > Lamiales > Oleaceae > Fraxinus > Fraxinus ornus. The sequence goes on from CAIGRF010409627.1 coordinate 29,995, forward strand.
GTGAAAAAGCTCGTCAACAATGGCTTCATCCGTGAAGCCAACTATCCAAAGTGGATTTCAAATCCCGTTCTTGTAAAGAAGCGCAATGGCAAATGGAGGGTCTGTATTGACTTCTCTAACCTAAATCGGGCATGTCCAAAAGATAGCTTCCCACTTCTACGAATCGATCAGTTAGTGGATTCCACCGCTGGGCACGAACTGCTGAGTTTCATGGATGCCTATTCCTGCTACAATCAAATTTCCATGTTCCCAGGCGACGAGGAGAGCACATCCTTCATCACCTATAGAGGGCTTTACTGCTACAAGGTCATGCCATTTAGCCTAAAAAACGTTGGAGCCACTTATCAGAAGTTAGTCAACAAAATGTTCACTGATCAGTTCGGCAAGTCTATAGAAGTTTATGTTGATGACATGTTAGTTGAAAGTCTACGGGCTGAAGAATACATCAAGCACTTGGATGAAACCTTCCAAACGATTAGAAGGTACCGTACGAGGCTGAACCCTCTTAAATGTGCGTTCGGTGTAGCCTCGGGTAAATTCTTGGGTTACATTGTAAATCAAAAGGGAATTGAGGCCAACCCAGAGAAAATCAAGGCTCTGGTCGAAATGAGATCACCACAAAAGCGAAAAGAGGTGCAACGGCTCATCGAAAGGGTAGCCGCACTCAATCGCTTCATCTCAAGAGCCACTGAAAAGTGTCTGCCCTTCTTCAAAATCCTTAAAGGGGGAAAGAAATTTCAATGGCCCCCAGAATGCGAGGAGGCATTCCAAGAGTTGAAAAACTACTTGGGGCGGGCACCTCTCCTAAGCAAACTAAAGGAAGGAGAACCTTTGTTGCTATACTTGGTAGTAACTGAAGATTCAATCAGTTCAGTTCTTATACGAGAAGAAGAGGCGCACCAATTGCCAATCTATTATGTCAGCAGAGCCCTACTACTGGTCGAAGCTCGTTACTCAAATATGGAGAAGTTGGGTCTTACTCTGGTCACCGCCTCTCGGAAGCTAAAACCCTACTTTCAGGCTCATAGCATTCACGTGTTAACAAATTTCCCACATCATGCAGAAGCCAAACGCTTCAGGAAGGCTACTGAAATAGGCCGTTGAGCTCAGTGAATTTGATATAATATACACGCCCCAGACTGCAATTAAGGGTCAGGCCCTAGCTGATTTTGTGGCTGAGTTCTCTAAGGCCCCGGAAATCGAAGTGAATATGGAGCCAACAGAACCTCCCACCTGGAACCTCTTTGTCGACGGCTCCTTTGGAGAAACAGACTCCGGGGCTGAGGTTGTGCTAGAAAGCCCAAAGGGACATAAGATGAACTGTATAGTTAGGTTCAGGTTCAAAGCCTCCAACAATATAACAGAATACGAAGCCCTCCTAGCAGGTTTTCGATTAGCAAAAGAACTGTAAGTGAGGAGACTGGTTATCAATAGTGATTCCCAGCTGGTGGTAAATCAAGTAAACGGGAACTTTATGGCTAGAGATAAACACATGGTAGCCTATTTGAAGCTGGTAATGAACTTCTTGCCCAACTTTGAAAAGTTCGAACTGACTCAAGTGCCTCGTCAGGAGAATTCCCAGGTGGATGCTTTGTCGAAATTGGCTAGTAGCAAAGATTCTGAGCTACTCAAAGTGGTACCAATTGAGTACATAGTTGAACCCTCTATCAAGAAGGGTGAGGAGTTGATGTGGATTGAACCCATCTTAGCTTACCTAAAAGAGCAAACCTTGCCGAAAGATGAAACCAAAACACGAAGGCTTCGAAGAAGAGCTGGTCACTTCATCCTGCATAATGATATTCTGTACAAGCGTGGCTTCTCCTTCCCCCTCTTCAAATGCACGGAGGGAAAAGAGGCGAATTACATCTTAAGAGAAGTTCACAAAGGCGTCTGTGGAAATCACTCCGGAGGACCAGCCCTGGCGCATAAAATACTCCGACGGGGATACTATTGGCCAACCCTGAAAAGAAATGCAATTGAATTTGTGCGGAAATGTGACAAGTGTCAATGCTTCTCCAATGTGCAG
>CAIGRF010409627.1:32395-43651 GCA_903798235.1 Fraxinus ornus
CAATAAGACCATAAAACTTACCCTCAAAAGGAAGCTGGACACCTCCAAAGGAGCCTGGGTAGACGAGCTCCCCCAAGTCTTTTGGGCCGTCAGAACTACTTGTAAAACTGCCACTGGGGAACTCCATTTTCCATGACTTACGGAGCCGAGGTCATGAGTCCTGTAGATGTTATTCCTTCTCCTCACCGCATACACTTCAACGAAGTGACAAAGGATAAACTGAGAAAGTTTGAGCTGGATTTTCTTAAAAAAAGAGAGATAATTCTCAGGTCAGGCTAGCTTCTTACCAACGTAAGATGATGCGTTATTATAATGCCAAAGTGAAGAAGAGGATGTTTCGCATCGACGATTTGGTGCTTCGCAAGGTTTTTCCCTCGACTAAGGACCCTTGGCACAGGGACTTTAGGGTCAAATTGGGAGGGTCCCTACAAGATATTTCAGGAAATTCGGCCCGACACTTATACTATGCAAAGCTTAGAAGGAAAGGCAATATCTCACCCCTGAAATATTGAACACCTAACGATAGGCAATGCCTCACCCCTGGAAGACGTGATTACTTGTGTAACAAAAATGAAGTAAGCTGAAGTGGCAACACTTGGAAGGAAATAACCTTAATTGATGCCACAAACGAGGCCGAAGCCATTTATATAGAGAATGAAATTACAAAAAAAATTCTAATCTAAGTCTACAACGGGCTCAGCTTCGGCCTGCACCTCCCCGGCCTCTTCCCCTTAGGGGGCCTCCTCCTCCTCTTCCTCGTCGGCAATGGGGCAACCCTCAGTGGGGCCCCAAACTCTTCCTCAAGAAACTCAATGCTCATCTCGGGATACCTCTCACGGAGGCGAGACATCATTTCCTTCGCAGCCCAAGAGGCCCAGTAATTGGCGAAGTCATCGTACTCCGGAGTGGTATGGAAGTTATCTTTATAGTTCTGCACCGCAACCTCGCCGACTATTTTCACTTCGGCCTTGAGGGAGTCAATCTCTTCAGCTGGGCCTCAGTAAGCTTCTTCAGCTCGCCCTTCTTCCTATTCGCCTCTGCCAAGGCCTCCGAAGCTATCATTTGATGTTCATTGGAATCGTCAACCCTTTTCGTCAGAGCCGCCACCTGGGAGACGGACTCATGGAGCTCGTTCTTCAGCCGGTTGACTTGGATCTCGATAGCGTCTAACTTTGAAGCGGCCATCACCCACTTTTCCTCCATCTCTTCAATTTTCCTCTTGGCCTTAGCCACTTCTGCCTCCCAGGATCTCGAAGCCTTCAGCTTCTCCTCCAATTCATCATTTCTCTTGTGAAGGCCTCGAACCAAGTCTTCAGCCGAAGTGCCCATACTGAGCGTCCTCGTAACACATGCATTGTTTGCAGCAAGCAGGTCCTCGATCTCGCACAAAGCGGCGTGCTTGGCCCAGTCTTCGGTCCAGAACTTACTATAGATCAGAGCAGTGGAAGCAGTTTCTAGGGGCAGCATCTCCAAAACTGCCTCGGGGAGGTCCTCTTCTTTACTCTCCAAAAAATTAGTGATCTTGCTTCTGGTCGGAGCATTGGCAGGCCTCTTTAACTTTTTCTTTGGTTGCTCTCGGGAAAAGTAGGCAGTTATAGGCACAATGGCCTGGGATACGGGCTGAGCCGCAACGGTGACTTTGGCATCAGCAGGAGGAGAAAGAATTGAAGCAGTTTAAACATAAGCGAAGGCCCCAGAATAACCCGCCCATTTATTCCTCCTCGAAACGAGGGAGGCTCCTTCCTCCGCCACGTTCTCCTCAGCAGGCTGCTGACCAGCCCTGCTGAGAGCAAGGAGGCGCTCCAACTGCTTATTGTAAGCATCCGAGCTGGTTTTCAATGTTTTGGCATTCGCGACGCTTGGCGGATGGTGGCCAGGTCGGGCATCAGTGGCCTCTTATTCTCGAAGTCCTCTGTAAAGGAAGGAAGAAACTATAAAGTTTTCACAACAGGGAAAAGCAACAAAAAAGAACCGAATTGATAATTTTACCCTGATTCGAATATTTCGCACTTCGGGAGGGAGTCTGCAAAGAACATAAATATTAAAATATGAGCTAAATTGGTTAAGCAAAACTAGATCGGTATAGCTACTTACTGTAAGTTGAGTAAGTGATGGGAATGGTCAGAGGAGCCATGAGATTGTTCTCCATGGTGTCCCACAGGCCAGAGACCCAGAACCAAGAGCTTTTCCAGTCTTTTATTGACGAAGGTACCTCGTGCAGAATTGGGGAATGAGACCCCCAAGGAGCCAAATAGTACTAGCCCCGGCTCTCCTTTCCCCAGCAATGGCCTTCAGAAAGAAGATGGAGTGGAACACGCTGAAGGGCATGTCCACTCCGATGCTAGCCCAACGCCACAACATCCAGGTCCCTACCATTTGGGCCCAGGAGTTGGGATTGAATTGGGTCGGAGCCACCTCGTCAGCCCTAAGACCCCACCGAAAGAAGGGGTAGAACGGGGGCCTCAGTCCGCATCGAAGCAAAAAACCTTTGGAAAAATGAGTGAAGGGAAGGGCATATCCGACCCGATGCTGTCCCGACGCCACAGCATCCAGGTCCCTACCATTTGGGACCATGAATTCGGGTTGAATTGGGTCGAGGCCACTCCATAGGACCTAAGCACTAAACGGAAGGAGTGAAAGGGTAGTCTCAGTCCGGCCCGGAGCAGATGATAGCTCACCGCCACATACCCTGGCCTAGGGTAGCAGGCCCTCTCATGAGGTTCGGGTAGGATGAATTGAACGTTACGAGGGACCCTACATACTACCCTACACCTCTCCATTTGTTCCAAGGTCATTTTGGAAGGGTATTTAGACGCCTTCCACTGAACGGAAGTATCTACAGGGGAAGCAGGACGCCTCCAAATATTTTCCCCAGCCAGGATGGCCCCACTCAGTTCGTCCAGTGATACCACTATGGGCTCCCTCAAGTTTGAGCTCTCCTCACCTCGCTCTTCCTCATTCCCCCTCACGATGAATTGCTCACTCGCCATATCAAAATTCTTGAAAGTTTAAAAAGAAAAAAGGGGACGAAGACACTGAAAATGAAGTTATTTACCTAGTTCAACGAAGAACAACCTCGCTCGCTGGAATTGATAAAACGGTCGCCGGAACCTTGGATATTCGCCGGAGAAGAAAGCAAAAAGATAGGAAGCAAAGGATTCTTCAGTGCTATGGAGATTTTCACAAAAGTAAAAGCTTCAAAATGGAAAGGATGAGCCTTTTATAGGCATCCCAGGATCCACCCAAACCGTTGGATTAACTCCAATCACATCTGAGCCATCCAAATCGAAGGCCTTAAAATCACCATTAAGTTCAAAGGTCACCAAGATGAACGATCCCAATGAAACAGTGAACTTCACGCACGACCCGGGCGCGTTGCCCCGAGAAATGGGGAGCCGTCGCCTACTATTTATGGCAAAGGAGGCATGTATTGGAAGCAGTTGGTGCCCCCTTTACGTATCTTGGGAAGACGCGAAAACTTTCAAATCATCGGCACGAGACCCAAGGCTGTCTCTTCAGAACTATCACTTCGACCGCAACAGCTTCGCGTTGCAACGACTCTCCACAAGAGTTGTCAACCTATATCATTTCGGCCAGAGCATAATTTGATGTTGCAACAACTCCCACAGAATTGCCAACTACTATCGCTTCGACTGCAACAGCCTCGCGTTGCAACGACTTTCCATAAGAGTTGTCAACCCATATCACTTCGGCCAGAGCAGAATGTGATGTCGCAACAACTCCCCATGCGTCACTGTCACTTCGTTCACCTAGCGTTGGTCCTTTCTCCCCATGCGTCCCAACAGCCATTTTAAAAGTCCTTGTATTATATGAATATCCATACATGGATTTGCGGGACTATTGTTATAGGCCTGAGTCAGGCCCGCCACCTCACCTGCTACGTGTCAGCAAGGATTGGCCCACACTGCACCACGTGACAGCCGAGGTGATTACGCATGGGACGAGCTGACTGCATAAGCCGAAGTGATCACACTNTGGGACGAGCTGACTGCATAAGCCGAAGCGATCACACTAGGGACAAACTGGCCATACTCTAGCAAAGGAACCGAACTCACCCGCGATACACTGCGGATGCAAAGGCCCGTACTCCGCTTTTACGGCTCCACTCTTTTCTCGCCTCACCCCAACAAAGATCTCTTATACAAAGATCTTCCCAAAGTCAAATCCCTGATTGATGGGACATGTGGCAGGACCCAAACGGTCGAAGGGATGCGTTTGTCATAAACATTCAATACCAGTCAACCTACGGAAAGACAGATGGACGCCTAGGATAGGACGAGCCCTGAGGATCTGATAACACGTCTCCTCATCCGACGACTCTGCTCTTCCCATCTTTGGTATAAATATGCCCTACTTGTGCTTGAAGCAGAGGAGATTTGATTGGAATCCCACTCTCTCCAACAGTCATAGCAAACTAGATTAACATTTCTCTCCCCCACACATTAGTACCTTAATCACTACATATCTCTCTCTCGACCATCTTCCCAGCGAGTGTTCCATTGTCGGTGAGCTACTTTTCTGGTTGACCGTCGAGTGCCCGCAGCCGCTCCCAGCCTCTCCGAAAAAAGTCACGGGGTGATTGACGCTGTGCTGCGTGTGCATGGAAGAGTTGACTTGAAGACTTTTACGTTGGAGTCATTTTTCGAGGTCAACACCAAACAATGGCTAAATTAATAAGTTATCAAATTAGCTAGATTTTCATTTGGGTAATTAGCACATAACGTCTCACTTTTTATTATTATTGTGGAAAACGTCCATACATTTTATATTTTAGCATTTTCACCCTTATTTTCACTTTTCATTACGCAAAAAGTCTTTTTCACCTATTTTCTCAATTAAAAATTATGAAATGAATATATCCATCTATTTAAATAAAACAAAAAGAAAAAGAAAAACTAATTGCAACCACAATCCCAATTTTTTTAAAAAGAGCAAATAAGTCACAAATTAAAAGGCTATTTAGTACATAATGATCATATCTTTCACCGTTATTGCGAAAAATGTCCTTACCTTTTATTTTTATTTTTTGGCATTTTCACGCTTAATCACACATTTGATTAAGCAAATCATCATTTTCATCCAATTTTTCAATTAAGAACTGTGAAATAATGAATATACCATCCTATTTAAATAAAAAATATATTTTTTAAAATTTTAATTTTTTAATAATTTATTTGGGACTCGTTTACATTTTTAAATTTTTTTTATTTTTAAATAAATTTAATCGGGACTCGTTTGCACTTTTAAAAAAATTATTTTTTAAAATAATTTATTGGGGACTTGTTTGCACTTTTTAAAAAAATTGGGACTATGATTTCAGTTAATTCTTTAGTTTTTTTTATTTAAATAGGAGGTTATATTCGTTATTTCATAGCTTTTATTGAGAAATTGGATGAAAATAGATAGAAATGGTGGTTCGTGCAATCAAATTTGTAATTAAGGGTGAAAATACCAAAAAAATGAAATGTATGAACGTTTTTCGTAATAACGGTGAAAGATAGGGACATTATGTACTAATTACCCTTTTAATAATTTATTTGTGACTTATTTGCGCTTTTTTTAGAAGAAAAAATTGGGACGGTAGTTACAATTAGTTTTTTTCCCATTTTTTGTTTTATTTAAATATATGGGTATATTCATCACTTCATAATTTTTAATTGAGAAAATAGGTGAAAATGACCTTTTGCACAATGAAAGGTGAAAATGCCAAAAAAATGAAAGGTAAGAACGTTTTTCATAATAACAATGAAAGATATGGACGTTATGTGCTAATTACCATTTTCATTTTATGGTATCTATTTTCCCTTATACTTAAAAAATAATTACTTTTGAAATTGAATGATGAGTTGGCATCATAATAGAAATTTATAAATATAAGTTCCAAGATTTTATTCCGTCGTATCCGAATGCAAAGAGCTTACAAAATCAGATAGTCGCTTAAATCAAACAATATTGTGATCAACAAAAAGTTTCCATTTTGGTAGGATTGTGCAACTTCATTTAGTTCACGTCGGGTGAAAAGAAATTTTGAAGTGATGATATGTTATTGCTTACGTGCGAAAAAATGAAATCATATCAACATCTTCCGACATAGGATTATAAGCTTGCAAGCTTTGTCTTGCTTCAACGTAAAAAAAAAGAGCTCAGTGAATTTGATATAATATACACGTCCCGGACTGCAATTAAGGGTCAGGCCTAGCTAATTTTGTGGCTGAGTTCTCTAAGGCCCCGGAAATCGAAGTGAATATGGAACCAACAGAACCTCCCACCTGGAACTTCTTTATCGACGGCTCCTCTGGAGAAACAGACTCTGAGGCTGAGGTTGTGCTGGAAAGCCCAGAGGGACATAAGCTGAACTGTATCGTTAGGTTCAGGTTCAAAGCCTCCAATAATATAGCAGAATACGAAACCCTCCTAGCAGGACTTCGATTAGCAAAAGAACTGCAAGTGAGGAGACTGGTTATCAGTAGTGATTCCCAGCTGGTGGTAAATCAAGTAAACAGGAACTTTGTGGCTAGAGATAAACACATGGCAGCCTATCTGAAGCTGGTAATGAACTTCTTGCCCAACTTTGAAAAGTTCGAACTGACTCAAGTGCCTCGTCAGGAGAATTCCCATATGGATGCTTTGTCGGAATTGGCTAGTAGCAAAGATTCTGAGCTGCTCAAAGTGGTACCAATTGAGTACATAGTTGAACCCTCTATCAAGAAGGGTGAGGAGTTGATGTGGATTGAAGGCACGCCGCCTTGGATGCTACCCATCTTAGCCTACCTAAAAGAGCAAACCTTGCCGAAAGATGAAACCAAAACACGAAGGCTTCGAAGAAGAGCTGGTCACTTCATCCTGCATAATGATATTTTGTACAAGCGTGGCTTCTCCTTCCCCCTCTTCAGATACACGGGGGGAAAAGAGGCGAATTACATCTTAAGAGAAGTTCACGAAGGCGTCTGTAGAAATCACTCTGGAGGACCAGCCCTGGCGCATAAAATACTCCGACAGGGATACTATTGGCCAACCCTGAAAAGAAATGCAATTGAATTTGTGCGGAAATGTGACAAGTGTCAATGCTTCTCCAATGTGCAGAGGCAACCCTCTCAAGAGCTCACTGTCGTAACCAGCCCCTGGCCATTCGCCAAATGGGGCATGGATTTTCTTGGCCCCCTGCCCAGGGGAAGAGCAAATGTTCGCTTCGCTATAGTTGCAATTGATTACTTCACAAAGTGGGTAGAAGCGGAGCCTCTATCCAAAATTACCGAAGCGAACACTTCCAAGTTCCTGTAGAAGAACATCATATGTCGATTCGGCATACCCCACTCCCTGGTCCCAGACAATGGTAAACTGTTCGACAACAGGATGATCTGGGACTTATGTGATGAGCTGGGAATCAGAAAACATTTCCCTTCGCCCCATCATCCCCAGGTGAAGGGCCAAGTTGAAGCAATCAATAAGACCATAAAACTCACCCTCAAAAGGAACCTGGACACCTCCAAAGGAGCCTGGGTAGATGAGCTCCCCCAAGTCTTATGGGCCGTCAGAACTACTTGTAANCCCCCGCCACATACACTTCAACGAGGTGACGAACGATGAACTGAGAAAGTTTGAACTGGATTTTCTTGAAGAAAAGAGAGATGGTTCTCAGGTCAGGCTCGCTTCTTACCAAAGTAAGATGATGCGTTATTACAATGCCAAAGTGAAGAAGAGGATGTTTCGCATCGACGATTTGGTGCTTCGCAAGGTTTTCCCCTCGACTAAGGACCCTTGGCACAGGGACTTTAGGGTCAAATTGGGAGGGTCCCTACAAGATATTTCAGGAAATTCGGCCCGACACTTACACTATGAAAGGCTTAGAAGGAAAGGCAATATCTCACCCCTGGAATATTGAACACCTAACGAAAGGCAATGCCTCACCCCTGGAAGACGTGATTACTTGTGCAACAAAAATGAAGTAAGCTGAAGTGGCAACACTTGGAAGGAAATAAACTTAATTGATGCCAAAAACGAGGCCGAAGCCATTTACATAGAGAATGAAATTACAAAAAAATTTCTAATCTAAGTCTACAACGGGCTCAGCTTCGGCCTGCTCCTCCCCGGCCTCTTCCTCTTAGGGGGCCTCCTCCTCCTCTTCCTCGTCGGCAATGGGGCAACCCCCAGTGGGGCCCCCAAACTCTTCCTCAAGAAACTCAATGCTCAGCTCGGGATACCTCTTACGGAGGCGAGACATTATTTCCTTCGCAGCCCAAGAGGCCCAGTAATTGGTGAAGTCATCGTACTCCTGAGTGGTATGGAAGTTATCTTTATAGTTCTGCAACGCAACCTCGCCGACTATTTTCACTTCGGCCTTGAGGGAGTCAATCTCTTCAGCTGGGCCTCAGTAAGCTTCTTCAGCTCGCCCTTCTCCCTATTCGCCTCTGCAAAGGCCTCCGAAGCTATCCTTTGATGTTCATTGGCATCGTCAACCCTTTTCGTCAGAGCCGCCACCTGGGAGACGGACTCATGGAGCTCGTTCTTCAGCCGGTTGACTTGGATCTCGGTAGCGTCTAACTTTGAAGCGGCCATCACCCACTTTCCCTCCATCTCTTCAATCTCCCTCTTGGCCTTGGCCACCTCTGCCTCCCAGGATCTCGAAGCCTTCAGCTTCTCCTCCAATTCATCATTTCTCTTATGAAGGCCTCGAACCAAGTCTTCAGCCGAAGTGCCCATACTTAGCGCCCTCGTAACATATGCATTGTTTGCAGCCAGCGGGTCCTCGATCTCGCACAAGGCGGCGTGCTTGGCCCAGTCTTCAGTCCAGAACTTACTATGGATCAGAGCAGCGGAAGCAATTTCTGGGGGCAGCATCTCCAAAACTGCCTCGGGGAGGTCCTCTTCTTTACTCCCCAAAAAATTAGTGATCTTGCTTCTGGTCAGAGCATTGGCAGGCCTCTTCAACTTTTTCTTTGGTTGCTCTCGGGAAAAGTAGGCAGTTATAGGCACAATGGCCTGGGATACGGGCTGAGCCGCAACGGTGACTTTAGCATCATCAGGAGGAGAAAGAATTGAAGCAATTTGAACAGAAGCGGAGGCCCCAGAATAACCCGCCCATTTCTTCCTCCTCGAAACGAGGGAGGCTCCTTCCTCCGCCACGTTCTCCTCAGCAGGCTGCTGACCAGTCCTGCTGAGAGCAAGGAGGCACTCCAACTGCTTATTGTAAGCTGGTTTTCAATATTTTGGCATTCGCGACGCTTTGGCGGATGGTGGCCAGGTCGGGCATCAGTGGCCTCTTATTCTCGAACTCATCTGTAAAGGAAGGAGGAAACTATAAAGTTTTCACAACAGGGAAAAGCAACAAAAAAGAACCGCATTGATAATTTTACCTTGATTCGTTATCAATCCGTGTAGAACGAAGTGACGGTTCTTGTTGATGATCTCCTTATAACTCCTCTTCGGATATTTCGCACTTCGGGAGGGAGTCTGCAAAGAACATAAATATTAAAATATGAGCTAAATTGGTTAAGCAAAACTAGATCGGTGTAGCTACTTACTGTAAGTTGAGTAAGTGGTGGGAATGGTCAGAGGAGCCATGAGATTGTTCTCCATGGTGTCCCACCAGCCAGAGACCCAGAACCAAGAGCTTTTCCAGTATTTTATTGACGAAGGTGCCTCGTGCAGAATTGGGGAATGAGACCCCCAAGGAGCCAAGTAGTACTAGCCTCGGCTCTCCTTCCCCCAGCAATAGCCTTTAGAAAGAAGATGGCGTGGAACACGCTGAAGGGCATGTCCACTCCGATGCTAGCCCGACGCCACAACATCTAGGTCCCTACCATTTGGGACCATGAATTCGGGTTGAATGGGTCGGTGCCACTCCATAGGACCTAAGCACTAAACGGAAGAAGGAGTGAAAGGGTAGTCTCAGTCCGGCCCGGAGCAGATGATAGCTCATCGCCACATACCCTGGCCTAGGGTAGCAGGCCCTCTCATGAGGTTCGGGTAGGATGAATTGAACGTTACGAGGGACCCTATATACTACCCTACACCTCTCCATTTGTTCCGGGGTCATTTTGGAAGGGTATTTAGACGCCTTCCACTGAACGGAAGTATCTACAGGAGAAGCAGGACACCTCCAAATATTTTCCCCAGCCAGGATGGCCCTACTCAGTTCGTCCAGTAATACCACTATGGGCTCCCTCAAGTTTGAGCTCTCCTCACCTCGCTCTTCCTCATTTCCCCTCACGATGGATTGCTCACTCGCCATATCAAAATTCTTGAAAGTTTAAAAAGAAAAAAGGGGACGAAGACACTGAAAATGAAGTTATTTACCTAGTTCAACGAAGAACAACCTCGCTCGCTGGAATTGATAAAACGGTCGCCGCAACCCTGGATATTCGCCGGAGAAGAAAGCAAAAAAACAGGAAGCAAAGGATTCTTCAGTGCTATGGAGATTTTCGCAAAAGTAAAAGCTTCAAAATGGAAAGGATGCGCCTTTTATAGGCATCCCAGGATCCACCCAACCGTAGGATTAACTCCAATCACATCTGAGCCATCCAAATCGAAGGCCTTAAGATCACCGTTAAGTTCAAAGGTCACCAAGATGAACGATCCCAATGAAACAGTGAACTTCACGCATGACCCGGGCGCGTTGCCCCGAGAAATGGGGAGCCGTCGCCTACTATTTATGGCAAAGGAGGCGTGTATTGGAAGCAGTTGGTGCCCCCTTTACGTATCTTGGGAAGACGCGAAAACTTTCAAATCATCGGCACGAGACCCAAGGCTGTCTCTTCAGAACTATCACTTCGACCGCAACAGCTTCGCGTTGCAACGACTCTCCACAAGAGTTGTCAACCTATATCATTTCGGCCAGAGCATAATTTGATGTTGCAACAACTCCCACAGAATTGCCAACTACTATCGCTTCGACTGCAACAGCCTCGCGTTGCAACGACTTTCCATAAGAGTTGTCAACCCATATCACTTCGGCCAGAGCAGAATGTGATGTCGCAACAACTCCCCATGCGTCACTGTCACTTCGTTCACCTAGCGTTGGTCCTTTCTCCCCATGCGTCCCAACAGCCATTTTAAAAGTCCTTGTATTATATGAATATCCATACATGGATTTGCGGGACTATTGTTATAGGCCTGAGTCAGGCCCGCCACCTCACCTGCTACGTGTCAGCAAGGATTGGCCCACACTGCACCACGTGACAGCCGAGGTGATTACGCATGGGACGAGCTGACTGCATAAGCCGAAGTGATCACACT
>CAIGRF010409627.1:46556-59546 GCA_903798235.1 Fraxinus ornus
TCCTATTTAAATAAAAAATATATTTTTTAAAATTTTAATTTTTTAATAATTTATTTGGGACTCGTTTACATTTTTAAATTTTTTTTATTTTTAAATAAATTTAATCGGGACTCGTTTGCACTTTTAAAAAAATTATTTTTTAAAATAATTTATTGGGGACTTGTTTGCACTTTTTAAAAAAATTGGGACTATGATTTCAGTTAATTCTTTAGTTTTTTTTATTTAAATAGGAGGTTATATGCGTTATTTCATAGCTTTTATTGAGAAATTGGATGAAAATAGATAGAAATGGTGGTTCGTGCAATCAAATTTGTAATTAAGGGTGAAAATACCAAAAAAATGAAATGTATGAACGTTTTTCGTAATAACGGTGAAAGATAGGGACATTATGTACTAATTACCCTTTTAATAATTTATTTGTGACTTATTTGCGCTTTTTTTAGAAGAAAAAATTGGGACGGTAGTTACAATTAGTTTTTTTCCCATTTTTTGTTTTATTTAAATATATGGGTATATTCATCACTTCATAATTTTTAATTGAGAAAATAGGTGAAAATGACCTTTTGCACAATGAAAGGTGAAAATGCCAAAAAAATGAAAGGTAAGAACGTTTTTCATAATAACAATGAAAGATATGGACGTTATGTGCTAATTACCATTTTCATTTTATGGTATCTATTTTCCCTTATACTTAAAAAATAATTACTTTTGAAATTGAATAATGAGTTGGCATCATAATAGAAATTTATAAATATAAGTTCCAAGATTTTATTCCGTCGTATCTGAATGCAAAGAGCTTACAAAATCAGATAGTCGCTTAAATCAAACAATATTGTGATCAACAAAAAGTTTCCATTTTGGTAGGATTGTGCAACTTCATTTAGTTCACGTTGGGTGAAAAGAAATTTTGAAGTGATGATATGTTATTGCTTACGTGCGAAAAAATGAAATCATATCAACATCTTCCGACATAGGATTATAAGCTTGCAAGCTTTGTCTTGCTTCAACGTAAAAAAAATTTGCATGCATAAGAGCTTTTCCTTTTATGTTCTGCAGAAATTAGGTATTGGACTTTATTTTTCGAGATAGATGTCTTTGTTATGTTACAAGTCTAAGTTTTTGAATAAAAAAGGGATAAGATTGGGTCCCACCATATCTAAGCCTGACCAGATCTTCTATCTTGGTAATGTCCATAATTTTCTTCCAGGTCAAAAATTCTCAAACCAGAAATTATGCTTCCTTGAAATGGAAATGGAAATGGAAACCGAGATCAAAGACTTTTAATTAGGTTTCGCCTTTCTCCACTTTTTCAATTGACATCTCGGTTCTATACCCTAGTTGATGCGGTGAAGGGACAAAGTGATGTGCAAGCAAAGCTAATGGAGCCAATAAATAGGGTTATACTAGAGCGGAGCGAGATGTATTATTCTAGTAAGAGAGTTGGAGCTAAATTGGCGAAAGACATGTGATGAGAGTAGGCGAAAGACATGTGATGAGAGTAAGATAATGTAAAAAAATTAGAATATGGTTACGTATTTTGTTCAAATGAAACCTTGTGGATATTAAATTTTGTTGATATTGAAATGATTTGCATTAAATTTATTAATATTGATATTAAATGAAAACATATGAGATTGAAGCAATTTCGAGGTCTTAGTAAAATCGTTAAAGGGGCCTTTTCGAGAACAATAATAAATTAATTGACCAAAATGATAACCGATGAAAATTCCATTTGATCATTGACGATATGATGGTTGGTGATCTAAGATTGAAATTGTTGACATGCCGAGCTCTAAGGTCGTTCATGTCGGATTAGTACACGTGATGAGCACGTGACAATGTGAGCTTGGTGGTGTGAGGTTAGCGTTCCTGAGAAGATTGTGTAGTCTTTCGAGGGTAAATGAATCATAATGATTGAAGATCACTGACAAAATCAACAAATCAACCAATCAAAAAAATGCACAGGGAATAATCTTACATAAGCGCTCACATAAGGCTTTGCTCAAATAAGAGTAATGCTACATGTACCAAATATTTTACCTATAGACACGTGGCGGCCCCTATTGGGATGTAAAATTTTAGGTACAAATAGATAAATCCCTCAAATAATTAAGCTCATTTCCCTAGAGTAATTCGTTAATTATTGGGGTCTACTTGCAATATTTACTCATAATAACCTGTCAAGCTGAGCTCGATAGCCAATCGAATTACTATAGCAAATGTACTTCTTCAGTTTGGGTTTACAGGTGACAAGATGGAGAATTAATGAAGCATGCATATTTTCTCCTATAAAAAGAGGAAATGACCATAGAAAAGGGAATAAGAAACACGGCTTCACACATTACAAATCTCTTTACATTGTTCATATTTCAAATATTTCCTATAAACACAGAAATGAGCAGCTAAATCACTTGTAATCTTTCGATTATCAATTAATCAAAGTCGTGTTTGTCCCTAAAGTTGGCTTGAAATTTACTTATTTAATTTTCAACGTCAAAGGAAATTAATATCTCGTGATGATTCATGCACAATTAAAAATAATGATATTGCCGATGATTATCAATGCGTTGCCTTAACAATTACTAACGATAATGTCGTTGGTGATGTTATCGGGAACTACCAACGACACTTTAGTCATTGAAAATAAATCGTTGGTGATTGCCTACAATGTGATTGTTGGTGACTATTATCGAAATTAATATATATTGATTAAGATAGTTTTAGGTGATTCCTAACAATGTTAAAAATATTTCCAAATACGTAGTATTGAAAATTTTGGTGAGTAACCATTTAACTAATTATCATATTTTAATACATGTATGAATTAGGATAAAGTATGGACTCTATAATTAATAGTATCATAATAAAACCTTGTGGATCTTAATTGGGATTTTAAATTGCATATTCTAAAATTTGAAGAGCATATATAAATTTAAAGAGTAAATTTTATTAAGAACTTCTATAAGCTCTTTATATTTAACACTTAGTCTATGTTTGGTTCGCATTTTTTCAAGATTTATTTTCAATGACACCCTTTCTTATAAAATAATTTTACACGTAAACAAAAAAAAAAATCTTATTTTTTAACCACACGTTCTCTAATTAGCCCCTATTTGACCCACATTATTTTTTTCATTCTCATTCTTCTACTCATTTTCAACCATACATTTTTCGATAAAATAATATTTTCTATCACATCAATAATTTTTACTTCTTTTTCAACCACATATTTCTCATCACATCACTTCCAAAAAATGCATTCTCTCATTTTAATATGCATCAAACACACTCTTAAAATGCCTTTCAGCCTGAAAATGGGGCTCAAACATACACATTGTTTTATTACTCCCAAAAATAATTATATTATTTTTTTTCTATCTTTTATTTTTCAGTAGCTTTCTTTTAAATTATTATATCATTTTCCTCCATTAAAAATTGAAATGCTTTAGATGCATTTAGGCCATGTTTGTTTCGGATTAAAATCAGATTTTAATCTAAATCAAAGTCAAACAACCAATATTAATAACATCTTTCATGGGTCACACAATTTTCCAATCACACATTTCAAAAACTTCTATTATAATCTACTAAAAGTTTAATTTTAATCACTACCAAACACTCACTTAATTACATTGAGTGATTTTGTCTCTCCAAATTTGAAAAATCAAACTTTTTTAAAATTGTTAATTTAAAGAGTTTCTTAAAACATAAAATAGTAGAAAATGTTTTATTTATCTCAAATCTATGTAGTGCTTAGCATTCTTTTCATGAGCTAGCTAATATCGATGAAGGTCTAACGCCGCTTAAAAGAATCTTAGATTGGCACTATTGTACGTGTTCCACTCTCTTGTCTCTAGCAAAGTAAAGTTATTCATAGATATATTTAGCCTTTGTTTGAAAACCATTATTTTTAAACTCTTTTTACAATGGAAACAAATTTTATAACCAAGTGTGGAAAAAATTATCACTTTAATGGATAATTTTGATGCAAACGAAGGCCAAACGAACACAAAATTTAAAAATTTTCCGGGTGGAAAATTATACCAATCAAACACACATAATTAACAATTCCCTGCAAAATAATTTCTAGGCAATTACTTTCCCTGGAATTCATTTTCTTTCCACCCATTTTCCACCCTTCCTATCAAACGGACCCTTAGATTGGCACTATTGTACGTGTTCCACTCTCTTGTCTCTAGCAAAGTAAAGTTATTCATAGATATATTTAGCCTTTGTTTGAAAACCATTATTTTTAAACTCTTTTTTTTTTTTACATATTTATTTCAATCACACATTCAAATAAAATATTGCGCACGTAAATCCAATTTTTTTTCCTACTTTTCAACCACACATTCTCCTAAAATAACTATTCAAACATGATTTTTTCCATTTAATGGTTGTCAAACATGACCTTAAATAATTTCCTTACAAGGGTTTTCATGCAAAACGATTGAGTGTATATGCGAAAGATGGGATTAATGAACCAATTTCATTCATTATTTGGAAATGAATTAGTTATAAACTTTTCTTAGTATTTGTTGAATACTTAATTTAAGCATAGATATTTAACTAGGAATGAACAAGAAATTTAAATACATTGATCGAAAGAAAATAATGCTTTGTATATAGAATATAACTAACTAATCAATAAATTTCCGGACATATATATAAATACATGTTTGTACATTTAAATTTTGAAACATGCAACTGTCTATAGCATGAACGCGCGTACGCTTTGAAATAATGTTTCTTATTAAGACAAAAGGATTATGACTATCGAGTACACGAGTGTTATCAAGACAAAAGAATTATAAGCATTGAGTACACTCCTGTGGCACATCATGCGTATTGTCTATCCCTTTAAACGAATTGCGATCAAAGTACCAGTCGCCAATGGCCTGAGCCATGGTCTGCATAATACAGATTTCATTAGAAAGTATTATACAATAAGATTACAAGTATGCAATATTTTCATTCTAATTCATAAAGGAATGCAGGGTGGTTTATAAAAAATATAATTATTACCTTATTTCCAAAGCCGGCGGAGCAATTCCATCTTTCAGTTGAGTAGGTGTAACAATGGAGGTAGCAAGAGTTGATAAACATTCCTGTACATGAAGAATTGCCTATTTTTTGCAGTGATTTTAAGAAGTCCATTCGAAAATCTGAAAGCAGTAGCAAACAAATATTATGCTGGTTTTCTTATTACAATAGAAAAGAAGGGAGATATTCTGTTTTTGTGCATAACTTATGACACTCACCTCTTATGGTTTGTAGTTGGCCAGGGCTGCAAAGTTTTGTATATTTAGTGCAATTTTTCCAGCCAGGCTTATCTCCATGATGTGGTTTCAAATTATACGTTATCTAATCATAAATTTATTCAAGAACAGATTAGAAAGAATTAATAGAAGAATCATTACAAGGTCATTAATTCGTTGTCAAGTTCTTAAGAAGTTGGATATTTTGCCGATAGGATTTAATCGCTGGATTGCATTTAAAGGAAGGAAATAAAAATGCATTTATGTGATAATGTAAAAATCTAACCTCAAATTTTTGAAGTAGTAGATTGATGGAGAATGTGTGATTCGTGTAATATTAATATTTTATTAAAGAATGCGTGGTTAAAAAAAGTGAGCGAAATGTATTTTGGAAAAAAAAAATTGGAATCAAACAGGGCTTTTGAGCCCTACTTTTTGAAAAAAAAAATACATTTTAAATAGTATTTTGACCTCATTTCAATCACCCATTCTTCAAGAAAAATAATATTATACGCAAATCAAATACTTTTTCTTATTTTTTAACTACACATTTCTCATTAATACACTATTCAAAAATGCACTTTAAAAAAAAAAAAGGGAGCTCAAACATGCTTAATTCGGTTTAAAAAGGTAACCTAAGTAATAGAGTTAGCACTTAGCAGTAATGAAATGGCTAAACAAAATCTTTGTTATATGAGTAAAAAAAAGAAAATCTGACCTGCCAGGAATCATAAAGCGAATTGAGTAGAAAAAGTGGCGTCTCGATATCTTTTACTAAATATTCTGGAAATAAACACTGAATTTGTAGACTTTTTGTTAGGGTTCTAAGATATTATCAAAATGATATTTGATATACTGCAGATATAGCTCCTCTTACCAAACTCGGATTCCTTTTTGATGTACAAGATGAAGGCAAAAAATTGGATAATTCCTGCACCACCTCACATTTATTGAGACTGAGAAATTATGAGAAAGACATAAAAATATAAATAATGCTAATTGTATATAATGAAGTTATATAATAATTTACATACAGATGAGATGTCAAAAGAGAGTGACGAAGTTTTTTTTATTTGGTCGAAGAAATTTTGACCAAATCATATCCACTACATCATATGTATATAAACCATTATGTATATGTAGCACCATCGAAAAAACATATACATGTAGTCCAACGACTCCAGCAAAGCGTTTTTCTCTTCTTTTCAATCCTGGAACATCTTTTCTATAGTAAAGCACCAAGAAAAAAAAAAAAAGAACATACGTGAGCGCTGAAAACTCGGATGAATTTAGGATAAACAATCAGTACCAGAATTTAGTTTGAGTTTTACGCATGGATAAAGTAACCAGAATCAGAGAGGCACTTCACTCTACTAGCACTAGGCACTAGAGCTCTGAAGCGATCACAATGCAGAATTGTAGCCAATCCACCAGCTGAACAACCAGTGAGTATAGCCTGATATAATAAGCTGTTACCGCATGGACATAATTCGCATACTATTTTGGGGGGACGGGGAATATTTAGTTGGCCATACATTCGAAGCATACTTCATTCCTTTTTCCAACAAATCCTCCATCACAACCTCAAAAATCCTTGCACCCCTATAGTAAAGGCTGGTAGCCTGTCATAGATCAAATTAAAACGAAGCGCTTAAAGAATAAGAATCCAAGATGACATAAATTACTCTCGAATTATACAATCATGATTGGTGTACACGTACACAAGAAAAAGGTTTTCCCTCCAACAATTTTTTTTAAAACAAAGCCAATGCAAGCGTGATGTACACTTTGGAGTGTACAAATAGCATTTCCCTTTTCCATATGGATAAGCATTGTTTTTTTATGAGAAAATAGGTACCGGATTAACTGCTTCGACATTTCCTGCAAATGATGAACCATCACAGTATCTAACAAATACTCTATTCCAATTGTAGAAATCTGGAATCAGATAAAAGGAAAATTAGAGGTAGAAATTAGTTAGAGACAATTGGAGAATAATGATATGAATACCAGGATTGATCATTTGAGATTTGCTTAGCATCCCTGCAAAATAGTAAATTTTTGGCTTTCTAAAGGAACTGCCATAGTTAGAAAGCGCCCTAGCTTTGCACTCTCTTTCTGTTTCACACCATCCACCACCCTATATATACAATGAAAAACAAAAAATGGGTAACACATATTGAGGGAAAATATCTCTTCGGAAAATAGAAACATTAATGATATTATAGGCATTTTTTAAAGGGGATCAAAGAATTTTCGCCTGGGAAACGAGAGACAGAATTTAGGAATATTATAGAGCTTGTGGTTGTGTGGACTAACCTCAAGATTAACCAACCAGTTGTCGATTCCATCTCCAAATCCCTTATCAAAATGGTAAGCCGGAGGGCTTCCATCCAAGCAAACTGTACCACATGATATGCATGTTAGCAAATAATAACGAAGAAAGTTGCTGGTTATTTTTGAAGTTGTTGCTTTAATTTGTATAGTCACACCTGCTCCTTTCGATACAGCACTCTCAATAAATGTTATGTTAATAGGGTTGGGCGCTTCACTAATATAGTGAAAACCTTCTGTTTTGATGACAACCAATAGAAATATCAGTAGAGACATGTTTATCCAGTAACCTGATCTTGAAATTCCATGCTGCACGACAAGTTCGGATGCAAAAATGGGTAAATGATTTTCGTCTTTCAATGCACATTATATTTATATGAAATCTACAAGTCTAGTTGTTGAACCACTTGCTATAAGAGTTAACGTGGTTAGAGAAGGATAATTGTGAGCTCTATTCCATCTTCGAGTTGAATAATTGTTATAATGAACGTCGCAAGAGGCTATAAACAATCCTTGACATAAAGAAATACTACCCATTTTATTACAAGGATTTTAAGAAGTTAATTCGAAAATCTAAAAGAAAACATAAAAACCACTACTTTAATTTTCGTAACATAATTCGAGTAGCATGGAACACATAAAATCCCGTGTGAATCAGCAAGGACCACCTTGCAATTGTATTTTAAGTTGCACGTAATATTGTTCTTTAATTTATATATTTTTAGTTTCTCGTATATGATACAAATTTAAGTAGTCTTACCACAACATTATTATAATGCCAACTTTTTGTATGAAAGAAAACCAAAATTGTCAAAAAAAAATAAATACATATATCGTCAAGTACAAGTTACATTAGTTACTAAATCTTTATAAGATGTTTACATTATTCTTGTGCAATCAACATAGAATGAAGCCTTGCAATTTTAGTTTTCCGTTCACTAAGTATATTAAATCAATTTCCATAACAAAAAAGAAGAAGTTAATTTTCATGCACAAAAAATTGTACAAATATATATATACATGTGATCAAATTAAAGAATTCAAGAGGCCATCTAAACACATTAAATTATAGACTCGATTGTGTTTTTCATAATGGTAACTACTAAATTCTGCATCATGGCAACTATTTATTGAATATAAGATAACAAAAACACAAAAACAAGGACAATAGTAAGTAAGATTTCGGCAAGTTGCTTAACAAAAACATATATTCATTTACAAAAATAATTTTATTCGTTTATAATGAAAGAACATCCACGTCGTGAAGAAAATATATATATATATATATATATAATCATTTCCTATATACGTTCAAATTGAAACTCTAAACCCCTTGAGGACATACCTTGGGTCGATATTACTCTTCAGAAGTCAAAGAATTTCTCCTTGCTTAGTACTTAGAATCACGCCTATGCGTTGCCTCCAAAGTTTTTGTTTACCACTGCATCAAACATACTCATAACCATTTTATAAATTACAATACATTTAAATTCTCTTATTTAAGATAAATCGAATTAATAGTGTCATTGATGTGTTTCAGTTATCAACAAACATATCTTTGCAACGCATTTAAAGCATCAATTAATATCATAGCGCTTATTTATAAGTTTCAACAATTAATGCATTTAAAAAACTATATTGAAACATTGAATCGGATATTTGTTTATTTGTTTACAAGTATTGATCAATATTCAATTGATTGGTCTAAGATTGCATGGACAAAGAAAAGAAAAATGTCTAAGCCCCTTTGTTGTGTATAAACAGCATTATGATAAATTTGAAGGGATCTTGAAATGTTATATATAAACATAGTAATAATAGCAACTATTGAAATTATATAACCATAATGTAAACATTTAGCAAGTGATATTTACAAGTATAGAGGTATCAAAGTGAAAGTTTTAAATTATCAAATATTTAGACTCAACGTGCAGAATTACATAATTAAAAGCAACAAGTCAATTTTTAATTGTTTCCGAATAATTAATCAATCACGACAACTTATCATATGTTGAATTATCACAATTTGTAATATAAAAGCAATAAAGAATACTAAATTGGTCACGGAGAAATCTCAATTCGGTAAAAATTCCGAAAACTTTTTAAGTCAGTAATCCACTATAACTCGAAACAAACTTTCAATACGGTCCAAATCTGTCTACCCCATAACAATTCTTACCTCAATTTCTACAATCTTCCTGGAGGTGTACTCCTTCAAAACAAATCTTGACTCCTGGTTTATACCTTAGTGCTCCTAAACTGCGTGCTCCTGACGTCGATTCTGATTCCTAGTACCTCACATTAGTCCTCCTGAATTTGTGTCTTTGCAACAACTCCTGATCCCTAATAATGATTTATCTCCGTTGAATTAGGTGCATCACACAAATGAGTCTAATATGTGCAGTGCATAAGATATATTTAATAACATATACTAAGTACACCAAACAAGTTCTGAAACAACTAATGGAAATTTAATTTACCAATCATGAACTTTACTAATACTTGATAGCAAAATAACATGTCCAATAAAAAAAATCATTTTCATTTTTCAAATTTTTTTTTTATAATAAAGAAAAAACCAAAAGGAAACTCCTTATATACAATGAATGTGCATGCATGAATATATAGATATCATGAAAAATGCAGATACATGCACATAAGTGCCTAATCAATGAGGCACGCAAGTGCTCTTACCATGAAGAGCAACACGAGAAACATCGCTTATGTTAAAATTCAAGAGAAATCTTGATCCAGCTCAAAAAAACCAATCAAACAAACACCAAACTAAGGCTTGCTCGACCCACAACTTGCACTTTCGGTTGCCTTCGTTTCACCCACTCCGGTTACCTTTTATTAACCCACAAAGAATGCTAAAGGTGGTGGTGGCTACAATATAGAAGAAAGGATAGAGCAATAATGGTTGAATCCCTTAAAACTCACCACAAGACGGTTGACCCTTTCACTCCTCTCTCTATTGCGCACACACACGGTTGGAATGAAGAGCCAAGAGTATATAGCATTAGGTCGCCTCCAATATTAGGCCATGACTCAAATGGGCTAACACAAAACCAAGGCAAATGGGCTACCACATAAATCAAAGCCTAAACCAACCAATTGACCAAACTAACCACAACCAAACACTACCCAAATATTTGGGCCATCTGTTTTAAATTATCCGACATCTGTTTTAAATTATTGCTCAGATTTATTAGGTATCAAAACTCAACAAATCTCTACCTTGATACCTAATCAACCTACAAGCAAACAAAACACAAAGTTCATACTTGCATAATCAAGGTAACCAAATAAAAGTGAAAACACGGACATTACCTCGTGTTTCGAACTCATATAACATACATGCTCCATATACTCACCAAGAATAAAGTCAAATAAATACCCAAGTAGAAACATATAATCATAGTGAACAATCAAGATCAAATAATCATGCGATAAAGATATAATATAGAATAACACACAAATCTTTTCAAACACGTTTACATAGAACAACATATTAACATCAAGTTAATTAATTAAACGGCCAACACATACAACAAAATGCATAAATGACCCCACGAAAAGATCTCACCACACTTCTACTATCACATTCCTGTTCATCACACCTCGAAAACTCATATCTCCTCTCATTGCTCATCATGCTTACTAGACTGATCACTGAACTCATGTCTAACTGGTAAACCACAATAGATCCTAAGTCCATGGGATAATCCTCTATCACCACCTCACTTCTTCCAACCTAAGTAAATAATGGGTCTCCACCTAACAAAAGTGATAGAAAATGTCTCCCTCACACTCCATCCGATTAGCCTTCACGGATAAAGGATTCCAACACTTAATCACATCTCCACTATCACGGAGAAACCCCAAGTGGGTAAAAATTTGGGCACTTTGTCAGTTAGTAATCCACTATAAATCCAAGCAAACTATAGTATGGTTCAAGCCCGTATACTCCATAGAACTTCTTATCTCAATTCATACAGTTTCACTTGATATTATTAGAAGTGTGCTTCTTCAAAACATATCTTGACTCCTGGTTTATACTTTAGCCCTCCCGAACTGTGCGTTCCTGATGCCAGATCTCGAATCTTGGTACATCACCTTAGTCCTCCTGAATTTGTACTTCTATAACAACTCGATTTTTGGTATCGATTATCTCTGGTCAATTAGGTGGTTTGATGTTTGATCAAATGATCTTTGTGGGTTTTGATTTATGGTTTAATGTAAAACAATATGGCTTGCTCAGCAAATCAAAGCTTGGATGAATTTATGGACCAAATAATATAGTGGTTGAATCTTGGAATCAATAAATGTGTTTTGAATTTTCAAAAGAATGATCTCTGTGAAAAAATATGATTCAATACACTTTGGACATCCTATATGCTGTATATTTATAATTGATAGTGTTTGGGATGAAATGAACTCAAAATCAACTTGAAAATTGAATATTATTGTTCATCAGATAATCACGTTGCTTGAGGTCTAGGCCAGCGACATGCGAGCAACATATGAGTAGTCATTAATATTTTTATCATAATTTCCTCTCTCGATGTCTGATTGAGATGATTCAAAATCCATTGGAAATCTAACTCAATAGGTTACAATTCTTCTAAAGTAGCCTTATCCAAATTCCAATTTTTTTATGTGAAAAATGCGCTACAAGTTGCGACAGAGAATTTGGAGCATAACTTATATGGCTTTTTGGCACTAATTGCATTTCAATGATTGTATGTGGTCTCTTGGTTATCTTGGACTCCTTCAAGACCTATATTACCAATTCCAACTCTTTTGCTATAATTAGGGCTCAATAACTTTTATTTTGACTTTGATTAAAATTTGATAAACTCCAATACAATTTAATTAGGACATGATTTTGACTAAAAAAAATTGCTAATTACAAATTTAAAAATTGTCAATTATAATTTGGACTTAACACAAAGAACATTAAACTTTCTAATTAATTCAACCATTTTTGGTAAGTATTCGTGGAAATCAGCGTCTTGTCCAATTTTTCTAATAATATGTATCGAATATGTCTCAAATATCTATATCAATGCCATTTATCAAAAGGTGATTTCTATCCAGCCAAAAGCTAAAAAGAATATTTTCTTGAGGATGCGTAATCACCACAAACGCATTTCTTTGCTTTTTATTGTGGATTTTCTATTACTACAAGTTAGGTAAATAAACTAGCTAGATATCTCTTCTATATAAAAAGTGGCTATGAAACGAAAGTTATTATTTTTGACAGAAATTCATGTTCCACCGTTAACTTTGATGAATTCCGTTAAGTAGCAATTAAGGCTGTTAAGTAGCAATTAAGGCAGCCCATTTAAATTGTTAATTAATTAAGTTAATGAGTTAACATGAGAGTGACACGTGT
>CAIGRF010409627.1:66552-92734 GCA_903798235.1 Fraxinus ornus
AGAGTTGTAGCGAGGGCTCTTCTTTGGGAGAAACTGATTTTAATGAGGGGAAAGGTTGAGAGAATGAGTATTAATATTGATGATAAGTACATCACAATATTTTATTATTTTTTGTTTTTATTGAATTATGATTATAATTGTAAATTTATTGTGGTGTATTTATTAAAAATATATTTTAATTGTGGTGTAATAATTAAAATTTGTAGTGGTAATATAATTAGAAGATAGATAAAAAATACAGCACCGCCTTCCAACAAAATACTTTTCGGCGCCTACATTTTTTCACTCCCAGGTTTTGTTTTCCCCAAGCAATACCTCTTTTAATAGAGGAGGGAGAAGAGGAATTTCTTATGAAGGGGAGGATAAATTGGGAAAAAAATACGTCCTGGATGAACAGTTATCGAAGGATTAGAGGAGGGGATTTACTTGATTCCTACTACTCTTACTAGGCAGAGTCGCGTCTTTGTGGCAGCCGTCAACAGATAGGCAAAAGTGGAGAAAGAAAAATTAAAAGCCACAAAAAATTATAGCATTTTGGTTGGAATTTGTTATATTAATTATAGTAAAGGTGATGCATACAACCTCTCCATAGAATTAAACATTAAGTAACCTCAATAGAATTCCTACCTTAGATGAATGATCACCATTTCTATTCATATTTAAATGGCTTCGACTATCATGTTAAATTTACAGGTTACAATAGTTAATTCAATTTCCTCCTATTAAAATTTTATAGCCTATAGCCCTTGTCCAAGAGAGATTTTTAACGAGTTTTAAGTAAAAATTGGGTTAATTTTATAAACGGTCACTGAGCTTATCTAAAAATTTTAAAATGGTCACTAAAGTTTAAAACTTGCAGAAATGATCACTAAAGTTTCATGCGCTTTCACAAACGGTCACTGAAGTTTTAATTTGTTTAACAAACGGTCACTGAAAGACTGTTATGATTTTAATTCAAACTTAAAGGACCAGAACATGTGGACATATAAATTTGACCACCCCAAGTGAAAATTTATTGCTATTAAGTGACACCTTTAGAGTAAATTAGATGGAAATTGTAAAAGTGATATTTTAATTCTCTTTCCGCCTATATACGTAAAAAACCATAAATTTAAATATGATATATAAATATTTTTCTATGTTTTTGTGTGATCGTGCATAGATTTCCTAGCTTTTAATGCACTTTTATTTATTTTAATTCACATAAAAATATAGTGTACTCTTGTTTAAAAGTAGTTGATATACTTAGAAATTCACACTTGAGGTGATCAAGTTTTTATGTCCACGTGTTTTGGTCTTTTAAGTTTGAATTAAAATCATAACGATCTTTCAGTGACCGTTTGTGAAACAAATTAAAACTTCAGTGACCGTTTATGAAAGTGCATGAAACTTCAGTGACTATTTCTGCAAATTTTAAACTTCAGTGACCGTTTTGTAATTTTTAGATAAATTCAATGACCATTTGTGAAATTAATCCGTAAAAAATTGGCCGTTATAAAATACACACGGTTCCATACAGCCATAATAATTTATTGCCTTCTCCAATTCATGTACATGATATTACTTCAATAGCGCTTCACAAAAACCTAAAACCCACCCTACAACATGGTACAAAAGGCATTTCTTGTAAAAAAAAATTTAAGGCAGTCAATTATAGCAGTTGTATGAGACCGTGTGCAAGTATAACGATCAAATTTTTGCTTAAAATTCAATAAAAATTGCTCCAGACAGGGGCAATATGTATTTTGGAACCTAAAAATATGTACTTGTAAGGAATTATAGATCATCCAATGTGAAAGAGAAAAATATTTCTACTATGTTGTCTTGTCTCTCTTATAATTAATCATCTTATTTTTCTTTCATATTATGATACATTATTAGTACGAGGCTCAAAATTTGTCAAATTCATTGATGGATGAAATGGTCCCCTAAAAATAATTCTAAGCTCAAGAGAATCAATTTGAAAAATTCAACACATAAAATTTTTTAGTCAATATTTCCTCGAGTATCAAGTGGCCAATGACCTTGCAGTGGTCTTTGTAAAACACTAGAGTTTATAATACACATTGGGATGTTCCTTGTGCATTTTTTCCGAAATTATTTTTTTGGCAATAACTATGCTTCTTTCGAAGTTCAACTTTCATTGATCAGTAATAATATTGGCCATCCGTCCCCAATGTAGTTGGAGAAACATCAAAGGTTTCTTCGTCCTAATTGCCACGCAAATTGATCAACAGCCGCCATTGCACGAGATGCTGATCCTATAGAGCCCTCATATCTGTAAAATTCCATTATATGCAACAAAAAGAAAAGGAACAAGCATCACTGCATGCACATCATAGATGAAGTCTAAAATTGATTATTTTCCAGAATTTTCTTAGCTGAACTTTTGGACACTTACAGTCCAACCAAGAGAAATGATGCCGTCTGCATCACAATAGCACCTTCACCAGCAGGTTTTGAAGTGTCCATGCACCTTGCACCAAACCAACTCTCATGAATTGAGGTGACAAGATCTGTAACAAAATTTTATCCAACAAACTTTAGATTCTTTGTAAAATAACAAGGCATTATCACCGTGTCTTTCTATCAGACTGGTAATTATTTATCATTTTTAAGATTGTTTATGTGACAGAAGTTAAAAAATTATCACCGTGCCTTTCTATCAGACTGGTAATTATTTATCATTTTAAAGATTGTTTATGTAACAGAAGTTAAAAAAACTTCATCGAGTTCTAACTAAAAACAGGGTCATTCTAGATCTCAAGAAAGTTTCACTCCTTTGGTTGTAAGTTCCAATTTTATTAATGCCAACACTGATAGTGTTTGGCATAGAAGGCTAGGTTACCCTAGTCCTTCAATTTTCAAGTCCAATCTTAAAAATGGAAGGTCTCCATTTCACTTGCAAATAAGGTCAATTTTTGTAGTCATGCCAACTCTAACCCTTTTATAAAACTACTTGTCCCCTTGAAATTGTTCATATAGATGTTTGGGGTCCTGTCCCTATGTCCAAGGAAGGTTATGAATACTACGCTCATTTCATTAATGACTTTACCAGGTAGACCTGGATTTTCCCCTGAAAAATAAATCTGATCATTTTCTTACATTTGTGCAATTTCAGTCCCTTTTTGAGAGGCAATTTCTGACAAAATTGAAATGTTCACAATCTGATTGGGGGGGGAGAGAGTATAGGTTGTTTAAGCCTTATTCAGTAAAAAAAACTTGGGGTTCACTTTAGACACCTTGTCCCTGCATGAATCTACAAGATGGGAGGGTCGAGAGAAAACATAGACACATCGTAGAATTTTTCCTTACACTCATTGCACAATCTAGTGTTCCACTTAACTTCTGGTGGGAGGCCTTTACCACAACTGTAATTCTTATTAACAATTTGGTAAAAACCAACATGGCAGGTGATAAGCGTGTTTCTACTTGACAAATTATTACTATTTAAACTGTTATCTACTTAATTTAGTGTAATTTTGTTAATTGTAGAAAATCCAAACCTAAATGCAATTGGCGTGAATAAAGACGATTTGGAGCTTAATTGAAGTTGATTCGGAAAAATGGAAGATCCACCGGACCATCAATCAAAAGAAAGACTAAAGGCCTAAAAGCTTTCTTCGCCCGAGACTGAGCGAGTAAACAGAACTCGTAAACTATGCAAAGGCTATTTAAGACTGCGACGATATGAAACATCTATAGACAGCATTAAGGGCCGCCCTCCATTGGGCATTGCACGTGACTAATAAGATGAATTAAGATAGCAATTGGAGGAAATTTACAAGTTTCGGATCTTAGTTCAATATTTGGTAAGTTCAGGGACTTAATTGTAAAATTTCAGAACTCAAAACGGATCGATTACAGACAATTGTCAATGATGAGGATTGAGGTTTAAAGATTGAAAGACGAAGGACCAAAGATACAAATAGGAAGGAACTCGAGTTCAACCAAATGAGAAATTTAGGGACCAAGCTTAGCGAAAAGCAAAATAATGGACCTTGCAATCGCAAGGCTCATTCCATGACACAATCATCATAAATTGGCCCCAAAACAAAATCATAATATTCAGTATTCACAATCATCATAAAATTTTCGGCCTGATATCTTCGATGACTAACAGCAACAACCCCCAATTAGCAAAATAATGTACACAATTAACAGTAAGTTACCAGAATGAGTATTCAAGTTCTCCACAACAAAAATTGATATGAAATGCCAGAATTGCAGTGAAAACCATTACCAAGCATACATTTAACTAGAAAGAAATGACACGAGAAAACTGCCGCTGAAAGCTAACATAAGAAAAGTTGACAACAAATTCATTACAGAAATGAAACTCACATTGGTTTGATCCAATAAAGAAGCTCTCTGTCTGAAGTTTGTTTCTCTTAACATAACCGACAAGCTGACTGAGTTCAATTGGATCAGCTTGTATGCCCTCTTGCTCTGCTCTACAAGAAAGGAGATGAAGCTTTAAAACTGGTGCTCCCAGAAGTTTGCAGAAATACTGTATTGAAGCATAAACGCAAGTGATAGGGTTTCATGCAGTTGTTTAACTCAGCAACCAGATGCCAAGAAATATATAATTAGATAGGTGAGCATTTTGTATAAAATGACTTGCAGATTTGTGTAGGCAGAGGTTTCAAGTCACAGAACACTCTCCACTTGTGTGTTGGCGACACCCTCATGCACTGGGTTGGACCTAACAATAAATAAAGAAGGAAGCAAGAAGAAAGATCCAATTGCCCTTCCAGTCAACACACAAAATAATACAATAAAAAAGAGAGGATAAAATGCAATTTCTGGAGGTGAAGATTTGCCCAAGTTACTAAAATAGTGCATACTTAAAACTAAAGGCCAGTTATGTAGACTCTTAAATTGCTTAGAGATCTGGGTTTTTCTTCAACTGTCCTTAAAAAAGAGAAGAAAGAAAGAAAACCATATGCATCTAAGTCAACTTGTCCTAAACTGGATCCTAACCACCTTTGAGGAAAGCTTTCTCCGCATGATAGTTTTTATCAGGATACATAAATATCTTCACAGTAATCAAAGAAACTATCACAACCTTTCTTGTTTACTCTGGAAAATCTTAGTAGTGCGAGAGGTACCTACGCCAGCTATTAGGCAAGGAACTGGAGATGAAGAGACATCATCCCTTCCACCTCACGTTCTTAAAATCCCATTGCAAACACATACTTCTATTTTAAGGAGAAAAATGTTACCTATGCACAACTCCCAAAAAAAAAACTCAAAAATAAAGTTTATTCCTTCTCCTTGTCTCTATTGTCATGGAAAAATTGAAATCAATAGTAGTAAAATTCTAATCATTATTCAAGGAGCCAATACAGATCCAAATATCCATAAAAAATTAGTTTTTGACCCTCAAGCTATCACTCTGTTCTTTTTTCATTATGCGTGAAGATATCATGTCATGAGTTGCAAGCTGGTAATCTGCTTATGCCTTTGACCCCAAGCTCTTTCATTATAAAAATTGAACGGTGCCTTTGTAAATTGAATTTAAAAAATGTAAATTGTAGTGATACATGACAAATCCATATGAGAGGCCGTTGGGAAGACCTCTGTGCAACTTCAAAATGTTTTAAGTATAAGCTAAACTTTTATTCTTCTTTCAAGCTTCAGTTTTACCACCACCCCCTCCCCCAAAAAACAAAAACAACAGTAGGAAAAATAAACTATTATATATAAGCTCAAGAACTTGCACCTCATTGGAAGAGATCCTAGAAATTGGGAATAGTTACCGTGGTAAGAAATCACTGATCATCTACTACATCTAGCTCATCCTGTATTCGTACGTAGGTAATCAGGTTTCTACTTTGGTTCTATAGCTAACCATTCATTTTTTCGTTAGTCTTCCCTCAACCAATATCTCTGCTAAATACCCTATAACTAGCAGAGAAATTATCAGAGCTTTATTCCTTTTCAAAGCCATGTCATGCAACCCCTAATCTTACAATTTGACCCATTAACCGCGAAGGCATTGACCCAATAATAAGCCATTTTAGTCTAATTAATAATCAACCATAAACTTCTTTCCCTAGAACCCTGCCTCCATGAGAATTTCAAGTGGCCTCTCGAAGGAAAGAAGTTAAGTTCTAAACCCCTAGAAGGTGGGAGCCGAAAACCAACCACATACTACAATCAGAGTATGAGCAGTTCTTGCAATAATGCAGGACATAAATGTAGAAAACAAGATGTTCTACGAAAACCATGAAGATCCCTTTTGAATTCCAAACAAAGGCAGCAATATTTATAAAGGCACTGTTCAAAATGGCAGCAAAATTGTATTTGCTCTTACACGGTAGATACTAGGCGAGCAGGTCCGGTAGGATCATAGTTAATTAACAGAGCACCCTTCAATGGTAGACCTGGAAATTGATTACCTCATTTCATTCCAAAATGATAAAAGAAACACTTCAAATTGGAGTGTTAAATGCACACCTGAATAACCCACGTTGTTGGATGCCCATTTGTCCCAAATTCTATGCACAAAACCCCAGTCCATTGTTTTTCTTCCCCAACTGCAAGCACTAAGATTTACAGCACTAGAAAAAAATGCATTGTGGAAATTGAAATAGGGAAAACAGCACAGTCATTTCATCAAACAGTTGTCGTGCAGCATGACTTCAATTAGAAGATATACACAATCATCTAAATTTCCATAGAGTTTAAAAAGAAAAGAAATAATTATATACAAGAACTGAAGATGGATTCTTTACGCTTATATTCTTGCTTCGAACTTCCCCACTGGTTGCGGCGATAATTATCTAATACGGGACCGAAGACCCATCAATAGATGAAAGGGAAAAGGGCAGACTGCAAAGTTAGTCCCAATCTATTAACAGAGATGCAAGTTGGTCCATAATCTATTTCTTTGACAGGAGTGGTCCCCAAGTTACTGTTTGGGTAAGTGTGAGAGAGCAAAAGTATTTGAAGAAACAGCGAAGCAGTGAAAAATGAAAGGAAAAAATGAACAGCAAAGCAAACATGAATCACCCTCAACACTCCTTCATCGCCACTCCTCAAGATCTGGATCCCCAACCACCAACACCGCCGCCGCTGCCACAGTCCGCCTCCGCCACTACCACTACCACTACCACTACCACCCAACGCTACCATCCCCAACCTCACCCAGTCGAACCTCAACCAACTCGTCGCCCTCGTGGCTTCGCAGCCACAATGTCTAATAATACTAATACAACCACCACCGGCACTGCCCCACCGAAAAGCAGGAAAGAAAGAGAAAAGGAAAAGGAGCGGACTAAGCTGAGAGAACGCCACCGGCGGGCCATCACCAGCCGTATGTTGGCTGGTCTCCGCCAGTATGGCAACTTTCCGCTGGCTGCCCGAGCTGACATGAATGATGTGCTCGCGGCCCTCGCCCGCGAGGCCGGGTGGATTGTTGAGACTGACGGCACTACCTACAGACAATCCCCGCCTCCTCCTCCTCCTGCTGCTAATCTTCCTAACATTAATCATTACAATAACAATACTTCCAATATGGTGAGAATATTTTAAACTAGAAAAGGAAAGGGATTTTTTTAGCTGGCTTTGTTTATTTCTAGGTTTATATGGCCTTTGAATTGTGTTGCCTTAGTTAGTAGTTGGGGAAGTGACAATTTTTAGACCTTTTTTGTGCTATGGTAATTGCTAAGAATTACGAAATTACGGATGTGTGGGTCGCTGTTTATTATGATCTTTGCCATTTTCGTTGTATTAGTTTAAATTTTGAAATCTATGATATATGAGTACACGAGATGGATCTTCCTATCTAGATAGTAATTGGAGAGAGGAGAGTAGAAGAATTTATTGATGTATCTTCATTAATCTCCTACCATAGTTTGAAGGTTGGAAAGTTCTTAAATGTTGTCCTTTTTGCTATGAACGTTCAAATTAAAAACTACCTACTTAGTCAAATGTAGATTTTATGGTTTTCACTTGCTAAATTAATTGCACCTTTAGGTTCCGTTACCTAATGATAAACTTCCCTGAGAGCTTTAGAAGATGGAAAAAGAATCAAAGAATTTTTGTTGGGGAATTGCAAGTTACTGATTTAGTGGGCGATTGTTTCAAATACCCAGCGAACATGATTGACTCTAGCAGTGTTTCAATGAATTCAAAACCAACAAGAGCTGTATTAATCGTAGAGCAGCAGAACTAATAACTTGTTCTTATTTTCTTTGCTTTGATATGCTTTAGTGGATTCTTAAGTTTTTCTTGTTTTGTGAGAAAAATGTTCTTCGCCATCTAAACTTAAAAGTTACAAAAATTGAAAAGTTTTGTTTTTAATGCTGGAGCACGTTCAAGGAAGCTTTGTATACATGCCCCAGAAAGACTAGAGGGTGAAAGTGTTGGGTGTGTGCCTGACCTTACACATCCTATTAATCTAAATGAAAGTATTTAATTTTGTTATTTATTTTAGTCAACATTGAGCATTGAAGCCACGACCCATTCCTTCGTCTCAGTTTTGTATCTTGTCCCCTCTTCTTGATGGAAGAAGTGATCTTGTGGAACTCTATGTTTTCCATGAAATCCAGAAATCCATTATGTACATTCGTAGTTCTGCAGCTACATTGCTGTGAAAAAGCAAACAATTGACTGATTCTCCCTTCTCCTTACATATTATCTACCAATACATTACATTGGTTCCTATTCTCCCATAGTCGATGCTTCTTATATGCTGTCCTGGCAAGAGGGGCCACGTTCAAAGGTTCTCTCAATTCTTAGATGCCCCGTTTGGGGGAAATCTCCCGCCATACATCCTTTAGAATGGCATAATAAGATTTGATCCTACTAATCATAAAATGTATATTGTATTCTTGCATTAAAGATGACAAGTAGGACTGTACAACAGATTATTCTAACACTGTAGCTTTACTTTTTTACCATCACAAACCAAATAATCTCCTCTCCTGGCCCTTATCTTCAAGATGATAAATTTGGTATACCTACTGAATCCATGATTTTTTTTATGTTCAGTTAGTATGACGAGTTGAACTACTTATATAGGCATATGGAAAATTTATTCTGTGCTTCGATGGCTGCTGCCTTTACATTCTTGTGCAGATCTTCTATAATTCAATTGTTGAGGAATTTGCTGCGAATTTGTGTAGGGAGCATATCCAGTGAGGTCAGTTGAAAGCCCACTATCTTCTAGCTCTTGGAAAAATTGTTCCACAAGATCTTCGGTAGACTGTCAACCATCAGATCTCAGAATCAATGAGACTCTATCGCCAGCATCTTTAGATTCTGTTGTTGTTGCAGAGAGGGATACGAAGTTTGATAAATGTACAAGTGCTAGTGCCATCAATTCACCTGAATGTTATGGAGCAGAACAGGTGATTTTTAAATTTTTTTCCTGGTAATTTACTGGAGATTGGTAAATTTTTGGTGCTGCATTGTGAAAAAAACCCTACTTAATGTGGCTAGCTAGTCATCCGATTTCTTTGTTGTTCTTTTTCCGTTTATTAAATACTTCAAAAAGAAAGAATATGCATGGAGATTTTATCCATATTTTTCAATTAATTACTGGTATTATCACTGTATTGTTCGTGTTCCATCTAAGCTGTTCACTGAATGATGACTTCTAGCTGAGTTATCTGCAGTGCGGTGATTCTTATTCTGAGTGGATGTGCAATTTCAAGTCTCGCTTTTGTTGAAGACTTGCCAAAATATGTACTTTATCTATGATAGAAAGTAGTTTGTATTTTTTTTATATTGATTTAGGTTCTTATAATAATTATTAATTCTAATTAAAAAAAAAATATCTTCGTTATTTGAGTATTTGGACTGGCATTTCTAAACCATGCAGTCAATTGATTGATATATATATATATATATATGCTGATACTGAATTCCTCCCTATATTTTCAATTATTCATTTCTTCTCTTTCTTTTGTTCTTATTTCTATCTCTTTATCTTTCCCGTCCTCATTCTGTGCACATGATAAAGACCTGACATAGATACTTCTGGGTGCTTCTATTCTGTGCATAATGAATAATTCTCAAGCCCATGATCGAATTGTGCAGATTGTGCAAGGTATTCATTGCGGGGAGCATAGAAGTGGCTTTCCGGGAACCTTCTATGTCCCTGTTTACGTGAGACTAGCTGTAAGTGGTTTATCTACTCCTCCAAATCCCTTACGTAGCATGAATTTAAATATCTACATCATGCTATCTTACTTTCTTCCTTTTGTTCCGTGAATATTCTTGCTCCATATGTGGATTGGTTTATTCTGTGTGCCTCAATTCTGGCAGACTGGCTTAATCAACAATTTCTGCCAGCTAGTGGATCCTGAAGGCATTAAAGATGAGTTACAGCATTTGAGATCTTTGGGTGTTGATGGCGTTGTTGTAGATTGCTGGTGGGGCATCGTTGAAGGATGGAATCCACAGAAGTACAAATGGTCAGGATACAGGCAACTGTTTGACATCATTCGAGAGTTTGACATTAAGTTGCAGGTAATGATTATTTTTATTTATATCACTAATTTCTGCTTGGTATAAACTAAAAACTCTCATTATATTAAGCCCCTGTGTGATGGCCTAATTTTTTGAAAAAATGATATTTTGAATAGTGATATTTTGGAGAACGTGTGGTTAAAAAGTAGGAAAAGTTTGGGTTTACGTGCAAAATATTTTATTGAATGAATGTATCAAAAAAATGAGTGAGAATCAAAGAGTTTTGATTTAAAAGGGGACAAACAGGCGCTAAAAATGCTGCTGCGGCCCTTAAATGCCAGCAATCCTCCAAATGTATCTCTACAAATTGTCTTTAAACATTGTTTTTTGTGCATGTGATCTAACAATGCTTTAAGCGTTCATTTGTGTGTTTCAATTTTTATCCTTTTGTCGTTCAAGTAAATTTCTTATAGGATTGACTGAAGTAATTTATTCTGCTGAGAATTTCCTTGAGGAGCAACTTTAACTAAGTCTACTTTTTCCTGAAGGTTGTAATGTCATTTCATGAATATGGAGGAAATGATTCTGGTGGTATCTATATAACCCTCCCCCAATGGGTTTTGGAGATTGGAAAAAGCAATCAGGATATATATTTCACGGATCGTGAAGGAAGAAGAAATACTGAATGCCTTTCTTGGAGCATTGACAAAGAAAGAGTATTAAAGGGAAGAACTGGCATAGAGGTAATAACTTATTGTTTTACTTATCCCAACAAGAAATATTAAGGAGAAGAACTGGCATAGAGATAATAACCTATCGTTTTACTTATCCCAACAAGAACTGAGTTAGCTTTTTAAATCTTCCTAATGTATTTGCATTTTTAATACTAGTTTGTTGACCTTCAGTTCAATTTGATTTCTTAACTTTGTGACTATTTAATCCCATCTAGATCTCAGTATTTAACATGCACCATATTTGGTAGCCCTTTCTTCAGTTTTGCTTTTGCTTTTGCTTTTTCTTTCGTCAACTTCCAAAGAAAAAATTATTTGCGTCTTAAAGAAAGAAGTCATATATCAAATGCCATCTACCATTGGTGGTGGGGGTAAAAGGAAACATGAAATTGATAGAGGGGAGAAAGCAACAGATGCACAAATAACATCCACATCAACTAAAAATTTAGGCCCTGTTTGGTCTGCATTTCAGTTTTAAGTTTCGAATTTATTTTCAGTTTTTTGTTTTGAGAGTGTTTTTAAATTGCAGAAAATGCGTTTGATTTGTCATTCTGAAAAACTACTTCTAAAAAAAATTGGAAAACACATTTGGTTTGGTATTTTTGTAAATTGTTTTTATAACATTTCATTCAACGAATTTGGTTTTTCAATAAAATAGAATAATTTTATGTTAATATATTATCAAGTAATATATACATTTTAAAGTATGTGAATCTTACAAGAAAATTTCCCGCTACAAAAGAAATAACAAATTGACTTGGCAAAAAATAGGAAATAAAAATATAAAAATTAATGACGTGAACACGGAATTACATAAGGTGATTATGAATTATAAGAGAAATAAATAGCTGAGAAGTGCTTGGAGGTAAAACCCGGACTTGGAGTCATTTGGTGCAAAAAAGACGATTTTTAGCCTTATTGGAGTGAATTGAAGCAATTGTAGGCTAACTGAATTGCACGGAGGAAAGTCGAAAGTTTCGATAGTGAAATTAAATTTATTGAAAGTTTGGGGACCAAATTGCACATTTTCAAAACTTGTGGATGACCAATTTCGGAAGATTATTGATGTTCAAGGACCAACATGGAAGTTTCAAATCAATATGTGGAAGATTAGGACAAAAAATGACCAAAATTAGATGAAAATCATGAAACATGGACCAAATTAAAATAGAGCTAAAAATTTCAAGGTCAACCACTGTTTGCGAACAGAAGAGTTCGAAAAGAGTCTTCCATGAATTTTCATCATTTCTAGAATCAAGGAAGTTAGATTACTTTCTTTTTCCATGTTTTGAAAACACTCAAAACGTCAAAAATGTGTTTTGAATTTTATGTTATAAATTTAATCTTATTTTCGAAAATGCATTTTCAGAAATATGAGACCAAACACGTTTTCAGTATTTTACAAAATTGAAAATTGAAGATTAAAAACAACTTGAAAATAGTAAATCAAACGCACCCAAGGTTTTAAAATATATATGGTACCATGAAAAAATAATGTATTAAAATATATATGATTAAAAATAAATTTAAAGAAAAGTAATTTTAAAAAATCAAAATCACACCGTGCAAAATATGAATAACCTATATTTATAATTTATGTGATTTTTTGAAAAGAGAAAAAGAAATCCTTCCAAAAGAGCATCCTTTCTTCTCCCTCCTCTCTCTTTCCTTCCAATAGGCAATATTTCCCCCATATTTCTACGCTTTTTTCTGTAACTACAAACTGTAATCATCGGCCTCTTCAGAATTCCCAGTCCTGGCTGTAAGAGGAAATTGGCTTTTCACACATACATACACCAAGTTCATCTGGGTCGTTAAGCTCCAAAACCCTAATCATATCTTGAATACGGTTTTGTTTACGAGGATCCCCAATTACTGAAGATAACCCCTTTTATAGAGAATTCGAAATTTCATGCCAACTTGCCCACAAAATGCGAATTCTTGAATGTGTCGACTTTTTTCTCTCGTAGGGTTTGTGTCTCGGTTAACCCTTCGACAATGGGGGCTTTAACCATCAACCGTAAGCGCGGTGATGATTATTTTAAATCCGCAGCTCTGTTTTCGCCCTTAGTTGATCATTTGTACACTCACGTTTCCAAGAAGCCCAGGCTTTCAAATCCCATGAATCAAAATACCGTTGATTTTGATCGTCTATCCGCAAAATCTGTGAATTCGAGGATTTCTGAGTACCCAGATTCGAAACCGAGGTTTCGGAGGGAAGTTCATGCCCCAGTTAAGAGTTACAGATTTGGGTTTTCAGTAAGTAAGAATAAAATTGAGTCTAGTTCTAGTTTTGAAGAAAGTTCAGTTGTTAAAATGGGGAATATTTATGGAACTCTTAAATCAAAGTTAGAAGAGGCAAGAATTATTGCAATGAAAACTTTCAGGTATGTTGGGAGAGAGAATGAAAAAGAAGTGATTGAGATTGATGACGAGAAGGAAAGGCAGGGTGATATATCAGAGGATTTGTGTGTTCATGAGGTGGAGGTAGTGGATTTTCCGAGGAGCAAGTGGAAGGAGGGGAATGGTGTTTTGGGAAATTCACAGGAACTTAACGGGAAAATGGTTGATCGGTCATTGGATTCTTCTGTTGTATCGGATGCAAGTTGTGTGACTTTAAAGGTGGATTCCACGGAAAATATGATGCACTCAAGTCTGTTGAACCAGGAATCAGATGTACTGGGGGTACCTATTCACAGGAAGCTGTATGATTCCGCAAAGAAGAGGAATGATAAGCTGGGTATTTTAGGTTTTGCCATAGAGTTACAGGAAAAGTTCTTTCAAAGGCTTCAATTATTTCGGCCTCAGAAGAAAGTGGAAGAAACTAAGAAGGTGACATTTTTGACTTCACTTCTTCCAGGATGTGTTATTTTTGTGCAAATCTGCTGGATTATACTGTATCTCAGTGTGACTGTTGTTTATATATTTCCTTACATTGGGTTTCATTGATTTGCAGCATGTGCCCGAGGAATGTTTTAAGCCTCTTACTGTGGAGGAAGAGGATCAGGTTGCTTGGGCTTTGTCAAATTCCAATAGGTATTTTGTGTAATAGCACGTCATCTTTAATTGGATTGGATTTCTATGTATCTACTCATTTCTTTTTTTTCCTTTTTTTTTTGGCATTTTGTTGCTGCTCTACTTATACAGGAGAAAGGTTTTGGTGAGTCATAAGAATTCTAATATTGATATTACTGGAGAAATATTGCAGTGTTTAAAGCCAAGTGCATGGTTGAATGATGAGGTATTTTTGTCTTTTTGTGTGTGTGTGTGTGTTGAGGGAAATGGAAGAGGATTTTTGTGAGCAGGACAAAGCTAAAGTCAGATGCTTGTGATGACTTTTGTCTGCCCTGGTTTCATGCTCATCTTGCTTTGCAGGTCATTAATTTGTATCTAGATTTATTGAAAGAAAGGGAAAAAAGAGAGCCGCAGAAGTTCTTGAAATGTCATTTCTTTAACACATTCTTCTATAAGAAGGTCTGTTTGTTGCTCTCAGTCCATTCCTCTCTAATATTCATGTTAATATTTCATGTAAACCTTTTATTCGCATGCTATTACTATTTAGTAGTGTATCAGCCTGATTGGGTTGCTAATTGGGCATTTTTATTTGATATTTAATGTTATAATCCATCAGAACATTTCATCATGTTAAGAACAACATTATCCATTTTTTCAGATTCGAGCATACATGAGAATATTTTTTATTTCACATGACTGATCAAATCTGCTAGGGGTCAGAAGGTGAATACCATCAGCTTAGGCACATACTTCGATCCCCATTTGAATGGCTTTCTTTCATTTTTGGTCAAACTGACATTTATTTTGGATGGATTTCCATTAATTTCCTTTTTTTTTTGACTGAATATCTTTCCAGATGAGAGATTTTGATTTACTTCTATGATGTCATAATCTTGTTAATATAGAACATAAGGAATCGTGCATTAAAAGGTAAAGTGTGGACCACGAAAAATCAGAAAAACCATTAATGTGCTGGGAAATATTATAAAGTTACTTTTTTTTTTATGGCTTATAGCTTTACAGCTTACCTTAACATGGTGAAAGAGCTAGAGGGTGTTTGGCGGGAATTAAAATTAGATTTTTAGTGAATTGTGATATAAGTTTTTGAAATGTGTGGTTGAAAAAATGTGGGACCATGAAAGATGTGGTTAATATTGATTGTTTGACTTTGACTTAGATAAAAACCAGATTTTAATCCGACCAAACAGACCTCTAGTAATAAGTTCTTTCCTTTATTAAATAATCCAAACCAATTTTGATATGTAGCACTTCCACCTTATGGAATTCCTTATTAGTTGTCAGCTTAGTTACTTCTATATTTAAGCTTTTTGCACCTCGTCTCATTCGATCAGGTGCATGTGCTCTGCATGCTTGTATATTTATGGCCTTTTTTCATGGTACCTTACAGCCTATCAGCCTACGAACTTCCATATGAACTAGTTATAGTCGTATTCTATTAAGGATGGTTTAGTTTATTGTTCTGAATCCTTTGGGTTATTTATTCTCAGCTAATTCGTGGTGGTGGCGGCTACAATTTTCAATCAGTTAGAAGATGGACTACCCAAAAAAAGCTGGGATATAGCCTCTTGGAGTGTGATAAAGTCAGTTCTTATAATTGTTTTCTTTTTTAAGTATTAAATTTTCTTTATTTTTCTCCATAAAAATGTTCCTTATTTTCATTACATAGTTTTTTTTTTTAATCTCATTTACTTGCTTTTTTATCCAGATTTTTGTGCCTATCCACAAAGAAGTACATTGGTGTTTAGCAGTTATAAACAAAAAGGATGAAAAGTTCCAGTATCTTGATTCACTCAGAGGAGTTGATGCAAAAGTAATGAAAGTACTGGTATGCTTGCTATCTTAGTAATTATGAAGTGAACACGGTCTGAATTTTTACCTTTGGTCTTTTTTTTTTTAAATGGACGAAGGAGGGCAGAGGGAGGTAGTTCTACAGCAAAAACAAGCAGAGCCTTATTCTCAGTAACTTTGGAGTCGGGTGCATGAATCTTTATTCGCCTGTCCAATCATTCCTTCCTAGATCTGCGTCCTTAGCAACTAGAAAAGACCATGTCAATTTTGATTTACTCCTCCCTCTTCTAACTTGCTTTAAGCTCTTGAGGTTGATATGAAACCTGATCAAACCACCTGAGTCATCCTTCTTTTAGTTTATCCTCAGTCGGTGGCACCTCCATTTATCTTATCTATTTTTGTATGGCCACACTTCCATATTAGCATCCTAATTCTGTTACATTAATCTTATGGACATCTTACACTTTTAACGACCTAACACTCTGAACCATAAAGCATAGGCGATCTATTGCTGCTCAGTAGAGCGAGACATGGTGAATGCAAGGGCTGTTAAGAGGATAGCCAATCAATTTGCTATTTCTAAAGTGTGAACTATGCCAGAGAACTCAATGATGAAATGGGCTTAATCTGAAAATCTACACGTTGAAGGAGAACCAATTAATTTGACATTTCTTAAAGTGGGAACTATACCTGATGAAATTGGCTTTAAAGGAAAATCTTTGGACTCTACTAATGTTTTTCTATTTGAAAGTTTGCCTTACGGTGGTCAATAAGATTCTGAACAATGGGCATTGGTTTATCTTCCAAGGAGTTCGCTTCATGTATGCATTCTGGGTGCTGGAGAACTTTGTTTATTAAAGCATCTGCGATTTTAATTGTGAGTTGGATTCCGTTTTGCTCCATAGTCAGACTCCTTATATGTAAGTTTCAAATGCAGGCCAAATACTTTGTTGATGAAGTGAAGGACAAGAGTGGAAAAGTCATTGATGTCAATTCATGGGAGCAAGAATATGTAGATGACCTACCTGAGCAGGAAAATGGGTAAGTGCACAGCTCTTGTATTGAAACACTTTTTTCCTGAAATGATAGATAATAACAAAAAAGAATGTTCTAATAAAGATGAGGAAGTGCACGTTTTTAGATTATCATCTCTCTCTCTCTCTCACTAACAGCTTTCTTTTATGCTTCTTTGTCTTCCAGACCACGTTTGGTCTGTATCATTTAGCTGATGGAAATGGAAATGTGTTTAGATCCCATTCAAAATTTAGAGAGATGTTTGGTTAGTACAGCAGAAACTGATCACATACTAAGTTGTTATTCACACAGTTGAATAAAAATTGTGGGTACTTTTGCCACTTTCTCAATAATTATCAAAATAATTGTTTGTGCAGATATGGTATAGTTATGGCACAAAGTTGAATCAAAATCGTGTACTTTTGTCACTTTCTTAATAATTATCAAAATAATTGTTTGTGCAGATATGGTATAGTTATGGCTGTAAATAAGTGTTTCTGTTAATTTTTGCATTTCTGTGAGAGGAGAAAGGGATTATTTTGTTCTTTGCTCCCGAAAGAATAGAGGGAAAACTGTATCTTATTCATTCTTAATTGTGTTGAACTGCTCTGTCAAACAGGTTTGACTGTGGCATGTTCATGATCAAGTATGCCGACTTCTATAGCAGAGATATAGGATTATGTTTCAACCAGGTAAGCCTTATGCTGGGGGATTTTCTTATTGATGCACCTCTC
This sequence comes from Fraxinus ornus, assembly GCA_903798235.1. Classification (NCBI taxonomy): domain Eukaryota; kingdom Viridiplantae; phylum Streptophyta; class Magnoliopsida; order Lamiales; family Oleaceae; genus Fraxinus; species Fraxinus ornus. Next base: position 84,278 of record CAIGRF010409627.1, read on the forward strand.
TCCTTTTTACCATTCCTCGTTTATTTACTTCGCGGTATATCTTAAAATTTTATTTTTAATGTCCCTAGAGTCTGACTTTGAATCCTCCAAGCTTGTTTGTAATCCTATAATTTGAACAAGTTGCGAGTGCGAGGAATTGGTCTTTGGAAGTTAATGGAAATCATTTTCTGGAAAACTTAAATTTCATTACGGTGCTAAGTTAATCACCTGATAGCACGTAATAAACAGTTGACTGGGCACTGTCATGTTAAAATCAAATTAATTTGTATATTTGTTCACTGTCCACAAAGATTTCAGGGACCCTGGTGCAAATTTTTTTTTTTTTTGGGTGGAGAGGAGGTACGTACCAATCCTTTAACCCTTGATCTCAGTTGCGGAAACAACAATTCTTAATCAACTGGTACAAGGTGAATTGGTCATTGGTTTCAAGGATCGCAGGTTTGGCTCCCGTGGTTCAACGCCTCAAGGGCGCCCTCCCCTCATTCTTAGGCCGGCAAATCTGAACAAATGGCATACACGCACGCTATGAGTAGGATGTTAGGGAGAATACCTGCATTTGATCGTATATCATTAGTGCACTATTGGTAAAATAGGCCTCGAGTCTAGCTTTTAACGTTATTGCCGTGCCGAATGGGGGGATAAGCAGTCACACTGCGTGACATTCTCCCCCACTCGAATTCGCTTACGTCCTCGAAGCGACAAAAGAGTTTCGCATCCACACGCATCCGTCTCGTTGCAAGGATAACAGCAGCACCACTCCGCGTGGACAGGCCTCCAAACCTGCAGAACTACAAGATTCATTCAACATTTGATGTGCGCTCACAGTTGTGCCTATGGTGCTGATAATTATTATATTGATTGTTTCACTTTGATGGGCTGAATTAGGAATTTGCGACACTATGACAAGGTGGATTCTAGAGTTCTCATATTGTTGACTGTCGAATAGTGCAAGTGTGTGTGTGCTTGTATTATGAAATTTGACCGTGTGATCTCTATAATTTTACCTATTCCCTTGTTCTCTTTTTGTTTCCAGTGTTATGATAAATATTCTCTGCAAAATCTTCTTAAAGCTGCAAAACTCCGTGGACACTCTTTCTGGGCCCGAGGGCCTGATAATGCTGGTTATTACAATTCTAAGCCACATGAAACTGGATTCTTCTGTGAGCGTGGTGATTATGATAGCTACTATGGACGTTTCTTCCTCCATTGGTACACTCAGGTCTTAATTGATCATGCTGATAATGTTCTTTCCCTTGCAAACCTTGCATTTGAGGACACACAAATAGTTGTTAAGGTACTTTTCCCACAAACCTTGAGTGATTTTGTTACTTCCAGGCATATCCAACCCCACCCCCTTGTCTCCTCTCTCTCTCTCTTTTGGTGGATGGCAAAATACTTTATTTTTTTATTTAGATTCCAGCAGTGTACTGGTGGTACAAGACAACAAGCCATGCTGCAGAGCTCACAGCTGGATATTATAACCCTACCAACCAGGATGGTTATTCTCCCGTGTTTGAGGTCCTCAAAAAGCATTCTGTGACAATGAAGTTTGTTGTCCCAGGATTGCAGGTTTCATATCATGAAATTGATGATTCCTTATCAGATCCTGAAGGCTTGAGTTGGCAGGTAGTTACTGTCGTGGTAGTTCAGTCTTCTTTTACACTCTATGCTGCATACTTGCTCTTAAGAAAATGGGTTTTGCTATTTGTACACCGGGGTTGACACCCCGGCGAAACCCTAAGAAAATATAACGAGCTAGAATTTTATGGTACCCAATTTCCAGGGTTGGAGGTGGTGAGTAACACTCTTTTTCACACTAAAAGATTGGATGTGCACTTTTCCCATTGTTTCAGGTTTTAAATTCCGCCTGGGAACGAGGGCTCACTGTAGCTGGTCAAAATGCCCAATCGTGTTATGATAGAGATGGATTCACGAGGCTAGTTGAGATTGCAAAACCAAAAAATCATCCTGATCACTGCCACTTATCTTTCTTTATATTTCATCAACCTTTTCCTTCGGTTGAAAGAACTATATGCTTCTCAGATATTGATTGCTTTATTAAAAGCATGCACGGTAAGTGTTCCTGATAATCACTCTTGTCAGCAATATTTTTATTCTCAATGATTTATGATTTTTGCATTGTGAAGTAAAAATAGCTATGCTCTAATTCGGAAATCAAATTACGGACCTGTCTGGGCGCAATTAAAATCAACAAAAACCAGCTTTTTTTGACCGTTGCCCTTCAAAATGTGGAGCCCGCTGTGAGTACACTGAAGTCAAAAATTGTGGGTGCAACGGGAGGAATTTCGATTTTAATTGCGCCCAGACAAGCGCTACTTCTGTTGAAATCATGTTGATGGAAATTTTGGCAACCAATATATAAATACCGTCAGTGCTCAAGGAAGATAATTATTTTTCCCAATGTCATTAAAGGTGATCCTGTGTTCATGCTTTTACTGATGGGAAGGTATCCCATGTTCTAATCAGAAGACTAATAGTAATGATGCCAGCATCATATAGTTTGAACTCTTGACTGCTCCTCTGTATTTCATGTAATTTTTCTTTCAACCTTTTTGGTTATCTCCAATCCAATGTTTGCTTTAACCGTTGCAGGAGATCCGAGTAATTCGGAGTCGTAATTTGTCTCACAAAAGTCTAGCATTTGAAAAGAGAATAAATATACATAGCTGGAAGGACAGACAATGCCGGGAAGTAGAATTATCATAGATGTGAACACCCTGCAACTGATATCCTTCAACAAGGGGGGTCCAATGGAAATGGATGGAATTTGTACATTCAGTATGTGTTCATTGTCTTGGCCTAGGATAGTAAATATAACTTAAAATCTTAAGAATGTGAAACGCAGTTTTTTTATTTGTGTCTTCAAGACCTCATATTTCCATGGGCACTTGATTAAACACATATCAAAAGAAGAGGTTAAGTTAAGAGTCGGGGTTCCTTCTATTTGTCAATGTTAATGGAACATGAGAATGACTCTGGCTGTGGCCTCTAATTGCTTGTGTCCATCTGTTAACATGAAAATTGAGTAGATTTGCTGGTTACATTTGTGGCATTTTGTCACATAATAGTTCTATTATGCAGTCCATTTTATTACTGCCCTTGGGATCCACATGATTGTTTTCTTTGTTCTTTTACTCGCATTTGAATTTTCTATAGAGCCCCTTGATATTGAGTATGTTCTTTATCGAACAACATTCATAAAACAGGTTGAAGGTTTTATTCACAAGCAGAAAAATGCTTATATCTCATTTATTTTAATATATACAGTCCTTGTAGTACTGTGCATTAGACACGCACTAAGAGATCGCACGATTTCTGGGCTAAGGCTTTGATTATAAATGAGTAGGCATGTCTTTAATCCTGAATGGAAATCGATTGTCAAGCATTCTTGGACGTTCTAACAAGTTTGTTTAGCAAGGTTTTTCAATTCCACCAGTCGAACAAAATACTACCATTTAACTGGTAATTGTTCAGAAACGAAAACAATTGATGAAATGAGGTCACAAGCCATCATATAGAACAAATGGCAAAACAAAATCAAGAATAACATTTCAATACACATGAAATATCGTGTGTATATCTGAACAAAATGCTTCCACTTTTGATGTTAATTCTTCACCCATCCATCATCACAGTAACTCGTTCCCATAATCAATGATATGCATCGCAATTCTGCAACAAGGGAAGATCGGATACTCGTGGAACTCAAATTCCCCGTATCCACCTTCCATAGGGCTGTTGGTCATAATATTTGTTAGAATTAAAATTGTCCTAATTTCGAGAATCACAATACTGAGGAAATTCGCATTGGCAAGGACCTTTCCTGACCTGCATCATATTGGGGCGGGTATCATCAATAACTTTAAAGGATGTATACACCAGATTAGGAAGTCAAGAAAACCACATTAAAGCATGGAACTAAGGGCAAGATTACATTGTTCCCCCACCTTGCTTTATCCATTTGTTAATTTTGCAAGAGATTTTCTTATTTTTCTCATTGCTAGAACATACATAAGCATGTTGTAAGAGGCATTCTCCAAAGAGCATTAGCGTGAGAGGAATTGTAAATAAATTATACAATGCATCATATTTTTGTTACAAGGTATGTGCACAAAAAAGTTAATGAAGCTGAATATTCAAAGCCGACGTGAATGCACATACCTTGCGTAATGTCAGGGACACTCTCCTTGAGCCCCTCCGGATTTCACTGTCCTTCACTTTGTCCACCTGCATCACAAATAACATATCTAACTTTGAGTAATTAAGAATACACGATGAAATAAAAAACAAGGTAAATCATACTTTTCCACTGTAAAGGATATAATTTGTCTTAATATGTAATCAGTGATACACTTGTCAACACCAAACTATTAAAATACATACATGGCAACATTATTATAAGTGGTGTACTCCGTCAAACAAAATTGTGGTGCACAAAGCTTGCTTCCTTGTTCATGTCCATAAAATAAAGGCACTAGATCTCTGGGGTTTCAGTGTTCAGACTTTCTGGATAATGCACAAAAGCTTTCATTTGTCAAGCAGTTATACCCTTAGTTCTGATTGTTATGCAGATATATTAGTAATTAACAATAAAATTTCTCAGGCGGTGCGCAGAATTTTCATGTCAATATTTCAGCTTTGTTCTTTGAGTTCTCATTAGATATACAAGTTAATTCATTCCGTATAGATTCTATAGAAGATTGTCAAAGATTATAAAAGATACACACAAGTAGTATACCTTGTGGTGTGGAATGTAATGATGCCAAGCATATCGTCCCTCCCCAGATAACAATAACATTGATCGAGGTGGAAGATAAATAGCTCTCCGCAAGAAATTTGAGCTATTATCACATACTTGCTCCTCTGTGTCACAACTGGAGGTATGTCTTGACAGCCAAACACCTTTTGAATACTGTCTGAATTCCATGATGCAAGGGCCTGCCAATGAAAGGCTGAAAATTGATCCCTCAAATGCTGAATGGGTGTCTATATGTGGAGACAAACCAACCCCAGGAGGATATTCATTGACCTGTTATTGGAAAAGAATACAATTCTTGTTAGTCTGCCAAGAATTTGAGTTCCCTATTAAAATGAGAAAATCTGCACCTAATAGAGCTAAACCCGAGCAGAAGTACAACATAAGTAGAAAGAGTTTAGAGTTTACATACAGTTAATTGATCCAGACATACATCTGTAGATGAATCAAATTTTTGAAACATTTTGATCCTATCAAGTACTGGAGACACAAAGGACGGGAGATCGCCCAAGTATTGCTTTGTGTTAACGTTCCTTATCTGTAAGAGGGAAGGTAGATGGGGAAAAGAAAAAGAAAACAAAATATCAAAATCAAATAAGGAGGAAGGCTGATTCAGTATTTAGAAATAGTATTTCTAATGGTGAATAAGAACTTACATCATAGCGAAACTCATACCCATAGTGCTGAACTCTTCTTTTGGCAAGATGTTGCCATGGTCGACAATCCACTGCAGCAAGTAATTCCTATAAAAGGAGTACATTGTGTTTCAGAGTAAATATGTGCGTATTTGATAAAAAATTGGAGAAGAACAAACTGGGTAAGTGCCCATAAATTACACTAGAAGATTATTCTTAACCTCCTCTTCTTTAGCAGTGACAAAGTCATGCACCAAGTAAACACCAGGAATCTTTAAATTTGAATCTGATGTTGATACAGGAACAGCCTCATTGACCTTAACCTAAAAAGAAATACAGTAAATAAAATGTACAAACAATGGGAATAGCTACTAAAAGTAATATAAGTCTTAAAAATCACAAAAATATAGCATCAAAATAGAGAAATCTTTTGAGTTCAACTATTAACTATGCTGACCCAAAAAAGGTTTGAATCATTTAATTCTTACTCACTCAAAATCGATGAATAGAGAAAATGGAGTCATGAGAATTAAAACTTAGATTAAGCACACCATTACATGAGGATGAAACGTACTTAATTCCAAAGTGTAATTAGTTGAGGCAGAAGACGAACTTCATCAAATTAAAGATGGACATTTTACTGCAAATTGTAGGAGTTACTGAACTACCTTTTTTTTCTGAAACCAATAGAAAGAGATAGCTGAATAAGACTACAGCTGAATTGGTTCATTGCCCCCACTGAAGACATTCAGTAAGACAATGGGTAAGTAACCCATGTGTTCACAGTTATACCAAATTGCCCCTTGAATTATTGCTGACATTGTGGATGCTTGGGCTCATTAAAGAACCATATCAAATATGTTCAAATCTGCAGTTACCTAAACATATTACATATGGAAAATTACAGGTAGTACAAAGTCCGCACCTTGCCAAGTGATTGTGTAGAATAGCGAATGTGCAATGAACGGCCTCCAAGATCAGAACATGGACGACCATCTAGTTCCTTAAGCGCTGCTTGTGCGCTGCTATCCTCATGATAGGATACAATAACACGAGTGCCACTCTCATCTGCTGCATAAACTCCCTTGACTTCGCCATATGTACCAAACACTGACATGATATTGTCAAACGAAAGTCCAACTGCAGGCCCACAGTTAGCCACATAAAGGTTGGGACTTGACTCACCATCCCCTCCCTTGGGACGAGTAAATCTCGGCAAACCCATAAGTTAAATTCTGTGCCGACAAGGAAAAAAGAAACTCATTTGCCAATTACTATTATCAAGGAAATATGGAAGAAAAACAACCCTTTACCCTTTACATACGAAAGAAAAACAAATACAAGCTACGTCTTATGTCCAAAGAAACGTCGTCTTGGCTTTGAGTCATTTTTCTCCACTCCAATTGACTAAAAGTGCCTCCATGAAAGGCCCAATGGAAACAAAATATTTGGCAACCAAATTTAACTATGTTAATCACAAGCTTGAGGATTTATTCCAGTAAGAAGAAAGAATATGAAATCAAACATATTCAAGACAAAATGCAACAGGATAGCAAACGAAGGTTCACATAAGCATAGTAAGTAGGACAAATATTTACCAAGCCCATTCTCTGCGAACTTTTAGTATCAAAGCTGAATGCTTATTGCATTAACAGACTGAGCCAAGAGCTTAAAATTCGTTTGAAATTGATTTATTTACAATGTAATTAGAGGTTAAACAAGCTTTGACTCCAATCTCGAGCAGCAAGTAATAAAATACCCCAAAATTTATAGAGTTCAGCCATATTTGAATTCAAGTGACGCTGTTTCTTTCAACCTTATAACAGTGAATGATACTCTGTAGACAGATAGTAAATTTAAACTGAAAGAGAAAAATTTTCTTCAGAAGCTAAAGATTTTTCATTTTACCCTAACAAAATGGATACAACAGCGAAACCTTACAATTTCCCAATTAAAGGTACAGTTGCAATTAAGGTCCATTAATATTTGAAAAGAACGAGAAATCAAGTGGCTACAATTCATCTGACTGCAATTTCAAGAAAATTCTACCATGATATACCAGCTATGTAATTCGCAGTAGCTTTTTTTATGTACCCATAATAATCTTCAGTCAAAACTTTGGAGTATCACCCATATTTCAAAAATCAGATATAAAAACGAAAGGGTTTCACGTAAAAACACAAATTCACCGATTTCATCATCCATGTCCTAATCCTTTTTCTTTCTTTCTTTTTTTAAGTTGCGAGGAAAAATTTGGTATTTCTCTTCTCTCTCACACACAACACATTCTTATTCTTATAGAATAAATGGAGATTGGTACCTGAAGAAGCTCCACAAGCAATTTGCAGAAGCAATGACCCGGCCACCCGGGCTGCGGAGGCTCAAGGATTGTCTAATTCGCTTTGAACAAAAGTGACGTTTTTTTATAGTTTTCCGCAATTTTTCCGGTTTATTTGAAATTTAATTGCAATGAAAGCTTCTGATCTTTGTCTATTGTCAGACTTAAGTCCTCATCAACTTTTTTTCTTCATATGAAAATATTTTACTTATATCCCCATTGGCGTACTTTGAAATGAAAGACAAGTATTTTTTCAACTTTTGCAATTATTATTTTGTTTATTTATTTAAAAATATAAGAATTAAATAATATTTTTTTTTAATGTATTTCTAAGGAATTTTAGAGGTGGATATATTGACACGATAATTTTAGTAGAATTAAATATTTGTAACTTTTATTTATTATCACTCTTTTTATTATATTAGTTTTGGCCCATGCAATGCATGGACTGTATTATTTTTGAGGTTATATTAATATATATATAATAGATAAAATTAGGAAATTGACTTTGATAATGTCACTGGTTGTGTTAAGCTTATTTTTAAATCTGTTGGCTTTTCCAATTTCAATCAAATTGGAATTAATATGAAACAATGATTTATTGTTTCATCAGAGTAAAGTTTTGATATGTTACAAGAAAATTTACATTCAAAGTATTTGGAGAAGTGGGTCGGCGATCATTTTCATCAACGAAACACCCGCAAATC
>CAIGRF010409627.1:95861-108928 GCA_903798235.1 Fraxinus ornus
TTGATAGAGAATGTGTGGTTAAAAAAGAAGGAAAAATTATTGATGTGATGGAAAATATTATTTTATTGAAAAATGTGTGGTTGAAAATGAGTAAAAGAATGAAAATGAAAAATTTAATGTGTAGCAAATATGGGCTTAATTTTAATTTTAGTTATAATTAATTTTTTTAGTTGAATCAAATAAAGCTAAATATTTTCCTATTTATTTTAAAGCAAATGGATGGCGCTAAGGAGTCGCCACGTATAGCATCCATAAAACTGTCCTTTCCTTATTCATCCTCAATCGAATCGACCCTTCTGAAAATTTGTCACTCAAGTCCATACTCAGAGCTTCAATGGCGACGGCTCCTCTCACTTGTAATAATCCCCCAAAACTCAAATTCAAACCCCCATTTCTCAACAATTCAACTTATTCTACCTCTAATATTCCTCGAAATTACAAAAAGGCCCGGCACTGGCAATCTTTATCTCCACGCATGGCAATAAACACCAACTCGTATGCTCAAATCGGTAGAAGAATTGACAATGTTAAAAATACTTATCGTAACAAGATTTACAAAAGGCTTGATACTTGTCTAGTAATCCCTCCGCCCCAAGGCGTGAAACCGAAAGCACTCATCAAATTCCTCGGCGGCGCCTTTATTGGAGCTGTGCCAGAAGTTAGTTACAGGTACTTTAGTTTTTATGTAGATAGTTAAAATATAAAAGCTAATATTTTGACATGTCCCTCGTGTTGGCCAGGTGTGCACATTTTTTAATAAATAGGTGGCAGTGTCTGATACTGTGTTAATCATCTTGTTAAAAAGCATAAGATGCTAAAGAGGACTAATTGTATTCATTTAAATCTTGTTGGAATGTTCCTGTGTGCACTTATGTATATACTGAGTTTGTAATAACTGGCCTGGGCGTATATGTAATCTGGGTATGGAATTGGAATGAGAACTTTGTTTTGACATGTCCCACATGTTTGGAGATGTAAACTGTCACTTCTAGGGATGAGTATTTATCGTAAGTGAAAAATTCGTAGATCTTTAAAGATCTCTTTATTCCACGGAGCAGAAAAGAAAGGCACGAATGCCCAAATTTATATCAGAAAGGTGTTTGGCCTATCTTAATGGAACTCCTTAAATTGAGTTGTATGGCTGGAATAACTTACACATACCAAAATACTGAAATAGAAAGGATATCCATCCCCCTCCCTTGGCCTTTTCGAGTGAATAAGTAGGGATAGAGACTAAGGCCGTTTGCGATTATCCAGTTCTATATCGAAAACGAGCAGTTTCAGTCTTCTCTTCTCTGATAGTGCATTCCACCTATGCTAAGTTTACTAGTTCCTGTATTTAAAAACTTCTCCTTGAGTCTTTTTTAGTAGCAAATAGGGAGGTATTGGTTTCCTTTGTTTTTCGCTGCTTCTATTTCTTTATATAGTTATAAAAATAGTTTAGAAGTCTAAATAAATGAAAGCACTTATGAATCTAAGTTAGGTTGTGGTTGTATTGGCTGCAAGCGGAACGTAGGCGCTTTAGGTGTGTGTTGACCATGCACTCTCGCTTCACGTATTGTCGTATGTATGATAGAGGTGGTGTGGTGATTGACCTCAATGCTAATGGTTATCCAAGGAAGCGTCTGTTTATGGTTTCTTGTTCATGTGTGCAGCTATTTACTTGAGCTTTTGGCTAAGGAAGGATATTTGATTATATCTGTGCCGTATAATGTGACATTTGATCATGCCCAAGTTACTAAAGAAATTTATGAACGTTTCCATGCATGCCTGGATTCAATTTTGGCGTCTGGATTGCCAGAGAATGGACTCTCGGGAGTCGAGATTGCTGATCTTCCTTTTTATTCAGTTGGACACAGGTGATCTCATAACTTCAGAATATAAATATCTTTTCAGTGGGATGTAATTAAGTCTCAGCGGGGGTGTGATCCTGTATGATTTAGAATGCGAAATATAATTTTGGCTGATGGAATATCGTATCAGACTAGTTGTATGGATTTTTTGGCTTGAGAAATTTTATTGTTAGGATATTGTAGAAAATGGACATCATCATGTGCTATTTATACATTACTCTTGGTGCAAATTGATTTGTGTAAGTAATTGGATCAAGGTTGAACACCACTCAAAAATTGTGTCAGGTAAAATGAAACTAGCTTCAAATTACTATTAGAAAACAGAAAACCGTATAGTAATGGATGATATAGCATCTGACCAACTTCTGCAATATACATGGGTAGTTATTGACTGTAACTTGCCTCCACCTTTGCACGTGGCCTGTTTACAATAAAGGTTGGTGACATAGATTGGTTTCATGGTTTGTAATATCACAATAGTAGGGTAGCCGGTAGCATATTTTATCGAGTATTCTCCACTAGGAGGCTTATTGGAAGCATATACACATATAATGGTAACATGATTGTATTGTGTATATGTAACGTTAACATGGTTTGAATGGACTATTAAATCTATCATATAATATAATTACCAAAGATCATAGCTGATAATGTTCATTGACATCGTTTTTGTTTTAATATGTATCTGCAGTAATGGCGCACTTCTTCAGGTGCTCATGGGAAGTTATTACTGTGAGAGGATACCAAAGGTTCATTGTGAATCTTCAAACTCTAAAATATGCATGTTATTTGATGAAATACCATTATATAAACTTTTTACAATGACTATATATGTTTTTTGTTGAAGGCGAATGCAATAATATCATACAACAACAGGCCAGCATCAGAAGCAGTACCATACTTTGAGCAGGTATATATTTGCATTCTACATTGAGTATTCAATTGTGAGTTTTTTCCGAAGTGTCTTCAATTTTTTTTTTGGATCTGGATGATATCTTCAATACAGTAAAAGAAGTCATGAAGATGTCCTAAATAAGTCTTTGTCACTCATGTTTCTGACTAGCCGACAAAGATGGAGCTTGCATATTAGATTATTTCTCAAGATAGGAAATTATTTGTTTTTTCTTTCCACTCAAAGAAATGGTTTTATTATTCTTTTTGGTCTTGAATTCAACTCACGCTGAAGTTTCTTTAGTATCAACAACATAGAAGTCTATGCAGTTATATCCTGTTGTTTTTAAGTAAAAAGTTAGGTGAAGTTACAGTAATTATCCAATTTATAACAAATTTGTCTGTCGTTCTTTTTTGCAGTTAGGTCCTCTAGTCAATCAGATGATGCCAGTCATGGAGGCATCTCCTATGTATTCGATGGCTCAGAGTGTCTCAGGTATGTTGAACTTATATGCAGCTTATTTGCTATTTTAATTTCGTTGAAGATCATAATAGTAATTTTTCATACTATTATTTCATTCATTTGAGTTCTTCAATATTAAGACTCACTATATTTTCAAATACGTATATATAAGAAATTGAATCGAATTACCACAAAAAATTGTATTGTGCACCAAAGTTTCTCTCTGAGCTTGACAAGTGTTGTCATGGTTTGGTGCAAGGGCACTTAGTGGTTATTGCCAGGAAAGAATTTTGGCATAAGATACAGATTTTGTTTGTTGTTAGCAACATCTTAATGATTCACTTTTGTTTTGCATTTTAAGGAATTTCCATTTCCTGAAGCTCACAAGGTGTAATTTTCACGTTAGGAGCTCATTAAACTGACAGCCTACCACTGATATAGTGTTCTAAAAGGCTCCGCTTTGGCATGCCTAGGCTCGAGGCTTGGAGAAAAAGCCCTGCCTCACACCTAGGTGGGAAAATAGACGGTTAAATCTATATTGACCACGTAAGGCATGCCTAGGAGGAAAAAGGCACACTTTTTTTTGGCAAGTGGTATTTTCTTGTTTTGAAGTTCAGCTCAACCATTGCTAAAACTTAAAAGGAAAATAAGTCCAACAAAAAACCACCCTATAAGCATAGCTTTCTTGGTCCACGAACTAAGTATTTTTTATTTGATGTATTTATGATTTTGAGAATTATTTTTTATTGGAAGCTTGAAAAATAAGTATGAAGTTCCTATAATTTTTGTAAATTTTCAAGGTAGCTTCAGAAAGCACTGAATGTAAGTTAGATCGCTGTAGAGTTGTCGATGTTGATTTTGAAAGACTTGAAATTGGTTCTTTTTCTTGGTTGTACTGGTTCTCATTGCATAGCAGTAAATGTAGGATGTTAAAGTTGTCCAGCTTATTAATTCAGTTGTTGAGTTATGGCCTTGTAATTTTTGTCCCATATGATGCTTCAGTAATTTAAAGATGTGGAATAATTAGGAGATGCATGGAAAGCACTAGTTGATGTGGCTGAAAGAATTATACCCTACTATGATCCGGAAACTGCTATTTCATTGAACAAATTTGCTGATCAGTTGCCTGCAGTATTTAATCAGGTAATATGCCATGATGTATTTGTGAATTTATAACCTCTATATTTCTCGTGGTTCAAATTTCCAAATGGATCTTGTGCTTCTACCCCAGGGTTTGTTACAAACTGCACTAATTCCTGGCCTAATGCTTCACTAAATTTTTATACCGTCAAGTTCTATTTGGTTTCCATTGTGATTTTTGTTTAGGTTGCACAAGGGATTTCTGAGTTCAAGCCAACGCCTTCTGAGAATCTTGACTGTTTTAAGACGTTATACAATATTCAACACACTCTATTGGTACTTTTTACACTTGTACCCACTGTTAAATCAAATCAAATGCTGTGTAAAATTTATTAAGTGTGTCGATTTTTGTTTCAGGTAAAGTTTGATTTTGATGCAATTGACGAGACAGATCTCCTTGAAGAGACACTAAGGCCCCGTGTGGAGTCTTATGGTGGAAAACTTGAGAAAGTTATTTTAGGTGGTAACCATATCACACCATGTGCACAGGTAGTATTCTACATCACTGATTTTTTTTCCTTAAAAAAAAAAAAGAAAAGAAAAAATGAAAAATGGAAAATTAAATATGGGAATAGTCATCCTGGATCAAGGCAGTTTGAATAAAAATGTCAAGTGGGTATAGGAGCCATTACACTCACATAAAAACGCTAAATTTTGTCAGACAACCCATGTCACATCACAATCACTTTCCAAAAGGACACTGTTAACAGTTCATAGTTCAGGACTGACATAGTTTTAATCTGATCAGGCTCCTTCGTAATATTGCCCTTGAGATTGGCTCTCATACCCACAGGAGGGGTCCTGCAGGTAAAGCCTGAGCTAAATGGACTCCACAAATGACTACTTGGCATCACTTTGCCAAAATATTTAACCTAAGTCGTTATGGAAGCTTACAACCCCACATATGAACTCTAAATGCAATCAACGTAAGATGTTAAGATCACTCTTCTTTGGTGAACATGCGATGACCTCTTCGCATTCCATACACTGTCAAAGGCATCCCAAGATACATCTGGTTTGATTCTCCACACCTATAGTACGCTAGTGTTTGTTGTGGTATGGCTCTTCACACATCAGGCCTGTGGGAAGAGAATCACAAGTGACCTCTGGCATGGGCTTCACAATAGCTACGTGGGATTGAGCTCAGGGCTTGTCCCTTTTCTCGAGATATACAGAAGTGATGAACACTCGTGATGAACATCTTATACCAATCCACTGGACTCAGACCAATAATATCCCCTAAGTTGCTCTAACACCTCTTATTTCACCGCTGCAGCCCAGCCCATGAAGGAGGGGTCGGCAAGAGAGACTCGGGGTCTTGGGTTTGACAGACACTTGGCATTTGTGCTCATGTTGCCATAATGAGTAACTCAAACTGTCATGAAAGCCCATGATATTTACATATGAACACATTTAATTATCTCCCACATCGTGGCCATAATATTCTGTATACATGCACAGAGTTTTATATCTGCTTTCACTAGCAATCCTAAATGCAAATTGAATTTTTGTCTTGTCAGGAACCAAGGTGGCAAGTGGGACCAGTGTACACTCCAGCAGATGCTATTGCTCAAGGGCTCAAGGCTATTTCTCTAAATGACACTAGAGTCCTATCTAGAACCATCAGTAAATGGTTAAGTGGACTTCGAGTTTAATTATTTTCAAGGGTTCGACTAGAATGCATCTTGTATGTGAATCTTCACTGGATTTTTTCAGTTATTTCTTTCCGTTAATTAAGTTTCTTTGTCATATATAATGATCATCCATGCATATGCTAGTGAGGAGCAATAAACATGTCAATATATCACATAAAGATGTGTGCATTGTCACACGTGCATTGCTCATTAGATTTTCACTGTGTTTAACCCACAGCCCCACCACAAAAAGCGAAGAAATTGCTGAATCAACACCGTGTTATAGAATTATAAGGCATGACAGTTCATTTTTACTTTCATGTATATGATGAGCCTAGCGCTGAGAGAAGATTTATGTTATTATCCTCCATGGTTTTGCAGTTTCATTGGTATTTCTATGTAATATTCACGGTGTGCACGTGGACGTGGAATGTGAGGCGGATGTCTTGTGGGCCAAATTTTCCTCCAAGATAGTGTTTTAAGGTACTGATGCCCGCTGTGCCACCTCGCTGACTTCCTTTGAAAAATTGAAACAAGCCAGTTGTGGTGCCTATTGCAGGACTAAGCTATAGCTAAAGACAGATTCCTGTACACATGAAGCGTTTCACTATAATTCGAATGATTTATCAGCTCTGAGTGTATGGGGATTTACAAAATGATATATTCATTCATATAGTTATGATTGCAATCTGGGAAAAAAAAATAAAAAAAATAGCAGACTATTGAGCTGGGAATTTACTTTCGGTTGTAAATGATTCAAGTGTATCATGCTTCCTTTGCGGTGTAAAGATAATTTCTGTGTGTATGTGACTTGAATACTTTGAAATTGTGAAAACATTAAGTGCCAAAATGTGGAGATAAACCTTTGCAGACAGTAAAGGGGCCTTATGTTTATTCTTTCATTTTCTTTATTTTACCTGAATTAGAGCATCTGCGGCTGAGCTTAAATGCCGAGAAAAGCAGAAAATAATAACACTATTTAACTTCTTTTCTAGCATTTAAGCTGAACCAAAAATGCTAATTTTCTTTGAAACACAAGAAAAGTTCGGAAGGATTAGGGAAAGCTCTAGGTTGTGGTTTCTTGTGAAGCTGAAAACGAAACTTATGTAAAATTTATTCTTTTGCCTTTTGAGAAGCAAAGTTAATGGTTAGATCATTATTCTATAATATGATAATTTGTCCCCTTTTTTCGTCTTGAATCCATTAATCTAATAACAAATTGAAAATCCTTCATGTGAAAAGCAAGAAAAAATTTCAATAGTAGGGAAAAAGAACAGTTAAAAAAATACATCAACAGTAAATTAACATAATTAATAAAACTCATAGAAATCACAAGAAAAATGAAAAAGGGATAAGACTTCTTGATTCTTGAAACTAGTAAAACATTTCAAGGGTTTTATTCGGCTGAGATGTTCGTTGGTTGAGCTTTATTTTGATTTTTTTTTTTTTTTAACAAAAATATCACTTAATTATTAAAACGACATATGTGATTTTAAAAAAATCAGGCCCTTCCATGAATCGGGACCTTAGATGATCGCCTAAGTTATCTAATACCATGAGTTATCTCTAGTTCGCTTAGAAATTACCATATTTAAAATGTATATCATGATAGTTGAGATTTATTACACGTACTGATCATTACGTGGCTCCAACGAAGTCAACAAAACATTTTTGTCATAATGTAATAATGCATCTCTTTTATAATAGTGTTCTTCTTATTTCGTGATTACATTATTGTCTCATCATCGAGGAACCTAGACACGAATAGTACAAGTAGACGCAATAATAAGTTATGGACCATAATTACAGTTTTAGTTTTCATAAAACGTGATTGATTTTACAATATCTCCCTCGTTCACTGCTTGTAGACCCCTCTTCAAATCACTCGTGAGCTACATGTTTCACACTTCTTCAACGCATCTATCTCTTCTTTGTTTTATGTGCGAAGATTCGAAAAAGTTATTTATTTAGATGTGATGCATAGGAAATATAGCAAGTAGGTCTATAACATTTTTAGTATTTAGATCTCTGAACTTGTATTTTGCAGCACTTGACTACTAATATTGATAAAAATTGTCTATTTGATCGCAAAAAAATAAATTAAAATAAATTATTCGTTTGTGAGAAAACAACTATTTTTTTATTTCAATTTTTAGCTTTTTTTTCCTTATTAATACCCCCAAATAACTTTGTAGGACTAATACCCTAAAGGATCACTAAACTTTTCGTAAAGTTCTCATGGGGTCACTAAACTTCAAACTCATTAGCCACTAAACTTTCAAAATTGGTACCACATTCATCACTGTGTAAATGACACTTGCAAAATTGGAATGCTTTGATTACTTGTCTAATGGTATGGCTGACGTGTCACGTCATTGTAAAAAAAAAAATAATAAAAAATAAAATTACGCCAAATCACACAGTTGCATCCTAAGTGTACAAGTTGCTTTTGCCCAAAAAACGTTTTTCAGCAAAAATAAATAAATGAAATCAGATTTTATCCCAAAAACCCAAACCCGCCCTAGAATCCCCGAAACCCGCGAACCCTAATCCCTTTTCTCGCTTTCGTAATGTTATTTCTAAATAACATTTGGCAAAAAAAATTTACAGTGACGTGCTACATCGTCATTATGTTAGATACGTCATCAAATCCTTTCAATTTTGCAATCATCGTTTACTCAATAATGGATAGGGTACCAATTTTCAAAGTTCAACGACTAATTGAGACATTTTTGAAGTTGAAACACGTAAACTTGGGAACAGATACATTCCATTCTGTGAAACGGATGAACCCTTTATCGAGGGATGATAAATGGGTCAAGCCGAACAAAGTTGAGACTCTCGACTTTCCCATCGTTAGGCTTGGCTTGGTCCACGACACCAACGGAGCTGGTTCATTACCAAAAACCCTAGCGTGGCTCACAAGCCATTCACGGCTCGTGTTTTTTTAATTGAAAATTATATTTTCGCTCCCCAATGACGAGCCAACTCACGAACCGACGAGTAGCTAGCATATGAGGTTTTCACTGTTCAGTTTGTTTGTGGGCATATGAGCCGCCACCTCTACCTTCATCTTCAAATCACCACATACAATTGGAGGAAACATCATGAAGCAGATTCAAATTGTATATTACAGGTACACTTTCCTTCAATAAAGTTAACATATAATTCAATATTACTCTAGCTATCCAGAAGGAAAATCACTGTCATATACATATCAAGATGCAGCTATAAGAAAAGCTGCTGTATGACATGGAGATGGTATTATTTACACAAGATGCCATCAGAAGCTGCACAGTTTCTCGTCATGGGGAATTTTGAGCAGACACACTGTGGCAAGCCTCTCGACCAATGCACCATACTCGGCTTCGACTTGGTGTAGCATTGACTGAACTACTTATTTTAGCTTCAGAAAACTGAGTTTCAATATCAGAAGCATCAGTATCATGGGAAACCCGTGATTTTCCATCAACACCGTTCAACTGATGAATAAGGGAGTGCCTCACACGGTCCAGAATCGGACTATCTGATATCCCAGGAATTCTAGCTCCAATGAGGTGTGAAATTGCCACGGGTGAATTGGGATTGCTCACAACATCTTCTTGCAGAATATCTCCTATCCGAGAGAGAATGCTGAATGACAGGTTAGCTAGAGTTCGAGAGTAGGCCTCCAGAATCGAATGCCCCACATCCTTCATATGTACATAGCAAAATCAATGAGGAAATCTTTTACATTTTGCTACTGTTAAATGCCGTATAAATTGTGTTTAAATCACTTTCAAGTAATATTACTATCATAATTGGGATTAGGACTTAATCCAAACACTTATTTGGCTAGTCAGAACTCAGTCGATGTCAAATAACTTAAAAGAGTAACAAGCAACTTACCTTTCCATATTGAACTTTCGTAACATCAAGGAAGCTCTGAGGAAGATTGGGATACTTGGTCTTTAGCAGCTGCAGAAGTATTTCCACTTGGTTCACCAACGACTCCACCTTATCCAGCTCTGATATTGGATCTTTCACAAAAGACCAAGATGTTCGAACTGGAGATTTGCCGCTTTCCTGCTCCGTGATTTTCTCTTTCCATGCAAGTTTTGCAGTTTCCAATCTGTTAACAACTTCAAGAGCTTCATGTTCAGATTTCAGATTAAGGCAACTGATCATTTCCGCAGCTGAAAGTGATTCTGCAGTCAATATTTTGTAGAGTTCGACACCAAGGCTTGCCTTTCCAGACTGTAACGAGGGAGGAACACGGGAGTCAGCAATATGGAATTCTTTCTAATAAAACAACAAATTCATAGTGCTGTAAAACCTGACACGTCGAAGAATCACAGCGGAAGGGATTCTAGCCTTTTTAATTTAGCTTTGACGAATAATTTAAATTTATTTAATATATTTTAGCTCATATTTGCATGTTTAAAATGATTAAAAATAAGGAGAACCATGCTTGCCTTTGGTAATGCATCCTTGATTTCGGTAGGAACAGGCATTTCGAGCAAGACATTCTCGTTTATAGATTTGGCAGCCTTGAATACTTGATAAAGCAATTTACCATGATGTAGCAACCTCTTTCTCTCTTTCTCCGAGAGCCCAACTGTAGGTACCCGGGGAGAAGGAAGCCACCATCTCTTGCTCTGGCCAGCACTTCTGCTTCTTCCTTCTGCTCGGCTACCCACTTCCGCATACCAAAACTCAGTATCGACCATTGAGTCGAGCGTTTCCTGTCAGTTCGACACGTGTAAACAGGTGAAGTCAGGCAGTCAAAGTAAAACTGAAACTGAGGGATTTAATTTTGTAAGTGGAGAGACCACCTACAAGAAGCATACAATCCAACTTCTGCAATGCTGGAAGATTCATATGAATGTCTGATCGAGCTTTCGGGGTCATTATCTGCACCAACAAGAAATTTCACTCAAGTTTGGTTGTGCTTAAAAGTTACGTTTTTCAAAGTAAGTTTTGTTAGTACAAAAAGTAACAAGAATATAATGTTTAGAAAAATAAGTAACTTAGAAGTTAAAAGTGCAGTTTTTTTTGTAATGACACGACCCCGACCATGGCACACCGGATTCAGCCTTTTCACCCCGACATGGTCCTTGCGGAATTCGGTATGTTGCGTTAGCTTATGTACTGTCCACTGGGGTTAGGCCAAACACGGATTTAATTTGCTTCTGCAATTATTCGAAATTAAGACCTCCCCCTCTTAAGTTGAATGTTGGTACCTAGACTAGTAGAATTAATTCTATGAAGAAACAAAATACCTCCATTGTCCGGCCATTGATGCCATTTTGCTTTGCAGGAACTAACTCGACCATATAGTTAGTTGGGGATAGCAACCAATTCATTTCTCTTTGCCACTTGCTCTTTCTTTCCTCTGGCAGTGGTTCCAACTTCCAAAGCTCACCAAAAACGGATGCTGCAAATGAAGTTGTAAAATTTCGGAGGTCGAAGATCAGCATAGAGCGGTAATTTCAAAACGAGCATAAAAGATGATTCTCTCAGGTAATATACCTCCAAGATTAGTTATGGCATTGGATAATGCTAATGCAGCAGAAACCCCCTTGGTACCACCCGTAATATCCTCCCCGAGTAACAGCTTTGCAAACTTTTCTTTCATTGTTTCAACATCTGAATTTTGACTTGGTTTTTCATTTTTATAGTAGTGCTGTGGGCTTGCAGAGAATTCCCATTCGTCTGTGCCCCGATCATCCTTTTTCATTATCGTCCAAAGGGAAGAGAATGATCCAAAAGCATTATTGCTGGACGAGCAGCTTGAGTCATCTTCATCCAAGGAATCAGTGATACGTCCGTCTCCTCTGCTAGTGCTACTATTGTCAAAAGAATGACTGTTGAGTATACAGCTCTCAAGGCCATTGTACGTCACTATTCCTGTAAGTTTCAGTTTTTAATTTAGTTTTCTTGATATGAGTGAGAAGACTAATCCAGTCTGAGCATGAGGGCGTTTTGATAATTAAATTAAAATAAATTTTATTACGTCCCTTCTTTAAATTAGTCAAATAAATTTATTTATTTAAATTTTGATTGGACATGTGATATCAGATAGGTTCAACATGGCATATTCATGGAATCGATCAGAAATCTAAATATTGCACTAAAAACAAGAAAAATAAAATCTGGAACAAAATCAAAACAACTGGAAGATAACAAAAAAAATAAAATAAAATCATTAAGAAGTTGAGCCATGGACCACTTCTTCGTTTAGAAACATGAAATTTATCTAGGATAACATAGCGAACCCAAAAAAAGAGAGAGAGAGAGAGAGAGAGAGAGAGAATTGAAGGGTCGGATTGAAAGATCAAAATACAATTACTTGAATCCAAAACATTACCAAAAAAACAAAAGAACATGAAACAAATGGTTAAGAAAGAGAATCCCATAATAAATGTCGAGCCAAATAAAAAGACACAACTTTTTAAAACAAAATGTCAGAGAACAATGACTTCTTTGTCTCCATTTAGTTATTTCATTGTCTCAATGTAATGGAGCTCATAATTAAATTGTAATATAGGTCCACCATTCATGTCAATCATATACTTTGTAAGGGCCACTGAAATTTCAAGGGGAGGGGCCTCCATTTCTGAGTGTTATTGAATTGATAAATCACTATCACTTTTATGTGTAACATACTCACGTAACCAAAGACTTTTCCCTTTCTTTACCATCTACAAAAGCATCGAGAAAGAATGGACTAAAAAAATTGAATTGATGGGGGCCATAGCATTTGATTTGCAAGTCCAATAGATAATGAAATGAAAAGTCCCACCAAAGTTAATGTTCAAGGACTCAATAAGATCAATTACACGCCCGCAACACACAGGAACAGTTTTCAAGCATGTTTGCAAAGATTTTTCTAGCTTATTAGCTAGTCACATTTTAACTACACATTACTTAGGACCCACAACAAGCACTTGAAATCCTAACCAAGCAAGCACTTCATAATTCAGTGGAGACGAGACTTGAACTTATGACATTTATGGTACCATTTTAATCACAAATAACATGTTTTGCCTTATTCCAATAATATCATCTAAAAACTTGAGCCTTTATAGAGAGGATGCGTCTTAA
>CAIGRF010409627.1:109793-125837 GCA_903798235.1 Fraxinus ornus
TTTTTTTTTTTTTTTTTTTCTATGGCGGTTTCTAATAATAAGACTGTAGAACTCAAAACCCTCTTTCAACACTGGCATCAAGTTCAATCTTCAATTTCAATAGTCAAATGACATGAATGGTACTTTTTGGGGGCAGTGTGAAATAAATATAACTCAATAAATAGAGTCACACCACATGGCCTAACCTCACATGATACTTACATGGAAGCCATGTCTATTGAGTTTTGACTATTAAAAACAGAACATTTTCATGTTCTCATTCACATTTTTCTATTTCTTGAAGGTATGGGCCCATTCAAGTAATTTAAAAAAAAAAAAAAAAAAAAAAAAAATCTATTTTTAACTCAAATTAGCACCACCAAGAATTTTTCATATTTTATGGCTCGTTTGGTATGCACGAATGAATAATAGCACTCAACAATCAATACTGAATACGAAACATTTACTTCAAAATTTCAATATATATAGCGTGCTTAGTAGGTAAGACTTGACATCTTCTCAATACTGTATACAAGACACGTACTTAACTTATTTCAACATCTCCAATTATAGAATTAGGTGAGCCATGTGGTACGTAAATTAAGCCAATCTGACTGCATAAATTAAGGAAAAATATACATACACACACATGTATGTATATAGAGAGAGAGAAGCTTACTCTCTTGTTCATCAAAGTCAATACTGATTTCTCTATCTCTTGTACAACATGCTAATCTCCTGCTCATGATCATTTTCTTGACTCCTAAAATCACAAAATATTAATTATATATAATCATATGTTAGTACAAAAGAAAAAAAAAAACCCAGGTCAGAAAGCCGTGATCCCGGATTTCGGGTTGTAACTCGAGGCTAGTAATGGCAGGCTAAGGCGCAGCAAAGGAAGAAAATTTACTATCAATGTTGGTACAATAAATTTATTTACTCACCAGAATTTTTTCAGAAGGATGGTTGAAAATCATAAATGCATAGACAAGACAGTAGTACTTAAGGCATCAAAATTTGTACAAACAGTCCATTTCATGCAAGAGCTTTTTACCCAAATTTTGCGAATTAGTCTGGTCAAAAAGTGGGAGTGAATTGTCAAAAAAAGTAGAATTTATTTCATGCAATAGCTTTTAACCAACCACTTGAGCAAAAATTAAATAAAAAAATCTAAGCCAAACTTCCCCTTAAATGTGAAGGATACGTTTGAGTCAAACGAGTGATTCAATCCATTCAAAACTCGAACAAGCAATTAGAAATTTCAAGATTGTAAAATTTGATTTCTTAAAGTAGACATGGGTGGGACATATTAAGATAAAATCTAGTTCGATTTATTCTCTTAACAAGATTAATTTTTGAGATGGATCCCAAATTCCCAATACTCGGGTATCAAAATCCGAGTCAAGAAGAACATGACTCACTGAGTTTAATACTTTAAAAGAGATGATAGAAAAAAGATTGCGCATTTCACAAAACAAAGTGTCTGTTAGAATGATTAACGTGTAAGAAAAAGAGAACTGCAAAAGAACCTTTGTCACACACTTTTTCAGGCTAGAGAGTCAGAAAAGGGGGAAGAGAACTGAAAAATTGAAACTATAAAAAATGGAAAGAAAAAAAAAACACATTTTAAGCTGATTTTTTTTGTGAGCTCATCCATGAAAATTGAAGTAAAATTTGAGCCCATTATGAATCATAATAAGCCAAGATTTTTCCATTAAACTCTTGGAGTCTATCCCCTACCCTCACCCCACCCCCACATCAACAAAAAAATACAGAAAAAAAGAAGAAGAAGAATGGGGTAGTGTACATACCTTGTATAATCAAATGGGCACCAAATTCTTGAAAAGCCGTAGAGTGAGAGATGGGTTGGAAAAATGGGAAGTGAAAGCTAAAAAACAAACGGCAATTTGGAGCTGCTGCCACTTAAATCAAATCAGTATTTAGGTAGTGTTCAGAGTTAACAGGAGAGAGAGAGAAGAATGCAGTTTCAAGGATTGGGACTTGGGAGTGTAAAAGGAATAGAGATTATAAGAGTGAGTAGAGAGAGAGAGAGGGAGCGTGTGTCTGTATGTGAAAGAAAGTGCGGATGTCCCCTCTCTCAGCAACCAAAACTTTGAAAAATTGCAGTCATCAAAAGCCTAAGCGTTATTAATAATAAGAGTATTATTATCTAATCAGATTTAAATTACTTAATCCCATACCTCCTTGTTTTATGCAGCGGTGGCAATGGACTCTGCCCATTGACGAGCCGGTCTAGAAATTAGGTTCAGCTCAACGTTTGGCTCGTTGGCCTCGTAAATCGAGTCGAGCCATTCACAAATTGCTTGTATTTTTTTAAAGAAATTATTGAAAGGAATTGGTTCAAGAGCCCGTAAGGAATCGACTTGTGATTTCACGAGCCTGAGCCTCTATTGTAAAGTCTTAAGTGCAAACACATTATGTGTTTTTGTTTCTTGAGCTCTTCTATACGTACATGATTTTTTTGCCAGACATTTGTCAGAATACTAACAATAGGGGGTGGGTGGTTTTTTTTTTGGAATATAAAACTCACATGGGGCCGACCTCCATGTGAGATAACATTTGAATTCCTGTCAAAAATTTGTCAAAAAAAAAAAAAAAAATCTGTACTCAAATGTTTTTTTTCTTTCATAATACATTTTAACACGTTGACACATTATCTCTTCATAATAAATGAGAATACACAAACACATTTTTTTTTATAACTCAACAGATTACATGTTTGCGTTTCTTCATTTTTCAAAAAGAGACGATATATCGATATGTTAAAATCCATTGAAAGACAACAACTCAAAAAAACATATATTAACTCGACTCGTCATCGCTGTAGAAATAAAGTAAACATCACCTAATTTACCTTTTCCAGATATACTTGGATGAAAATTTTCAAAATGTGCATCTACTCTAGAGCCTCTGCGGGGTCAACAATTATAATCGCCGCTCTTCTGTTTAGGACAAAATTTGGTTAAGCTTTACATAATTTTTTACTCTTTTCTGTTTTTTTCCTTTTTGGTGTAGCATCTTTAAAAGTTATTTCGTTTTGATTCATAAAAGCTACTTTTGAATTTTCGTTTAACTTGGTTCAAACTTCAAATATTTTTCCTAAAAATTGACTCTTATGGATAAGAATATCGATTCTTAGAGGAAGTGATATTTAGAAGAATGTATCAGCTCTAAAGTTGTGTTTGATACCTTTCCCCATTTATTTTATCGATAGAAGGTTTGATGGATTTTGACAATAAAGACAAGATAATCTCTTATATTGTATTGGCTTCAATCCAATAAGCATTGTCTAACTAGTTATGAAAATGACAAGTTATCAAAATAAGTAACTTACTTATTTCAATCTCTAAGAGCCAAACATGTTGTAAATTAGTTTTTATGAACGTGATAATGCTATCTAGGAGCTAGAACACTAATCTATGTGGTTACACTCGATATGTATAATTAAATGAATCATTTGACCTTGAATTTAAGTGAATCTATCATTTAATAGCATGTAATCACCACCTAAACTGATGCTTGGACCAGTAATATTAAATAGCATTACTCTACGAACATATACACCTATTTAAATAATAGTTGTAATTGTTGTACAACACGTATGTTGACATGTCACACACTAGCATTCATTGCAAAGATCATATCGAAATCTTGAGGTACATTCATTTCGTAGATCACACTCTATGTTTAGCCTTTACATTGATACCAACATAATATCAACATAGTAGTTAGTAACGAATGGTGCGCAAGACACGTGCATGATAAGTTAAATTGCTCAATTAGGCCCTTGTATATATGTGATTAGCTAATAGATGACAATGTAAATAATTTGATTCGTACATTAAGTTAGCAGTTCCTCCCATTATCGAAATCTAGTACCAGTGTTTCAATAACTTATGACTCACCATCTCGTGTAATCATGTACACTATGACTCTAATAAGTCCACCCTCATGGACTTGGTCTACATAAGATGTGGCACCCTGCTCTCTGGATATACAGTCGCAACTTCGTCGATAAGGGGGCAAGGTCTTCACCCACATCTTCGGATGATCGTGGGTCAACCACAGGCTCCATCTCTCCTAAGTGTAATAGGACCCTACTTTGAGAGCCCTATCACAGCTCGTTCACATGATTAATTTCATTAAATCTCTTATATCCTAACTATGACGGGAGTCATTGGTCATCAGAGTCTTAATCTATAAGGTCACCTAGAGATCTGTACATGATGTTTTTAAGGCGTAGGAGTATTTTATTCTTAGAAGATTTTCCTTCCATCTGTCTAAATTATATGCCCGTGGGCCATTTTTTATTCCAATCTTCAATTTTTATTTTTTTTTTCAAATTTATTGATCATCACACATTTTATGGGACTCGCAATTTTTATCAATTTTTTAACCACATATTTCATTAATTTTATCAAAACTTACTAAAAATATGATTTTTTTTCGCCAAATCAAATGTGTGCGCGCTCCATCTCTTTTTTCCGCTGTATAAAAGTACAAAAAAGTGTTTTTTTTTTTTTTAATGCAGTACTAAAATAGTGCTTTAGTAGATTTAAGAATTAAATAATAAAATTAGTGTTTAACGATATTAAGTAATTGACTCTTAATTTATTTAACACATAATTTATTGTTTTTTTTTTATTATAGTCAAACTCACAATTTTAGGTTCGTGTCAATTTATTAGGTTCGTGCTGTGTACGTTAAATCAAATATTAAGTTATACTTTCCTAGGTCACTTCACTTGCTACGAAAAGTAAAAGGTAAGAAAATCCACTTTAAATTGCTTTTAAGTTCATAATTCAAAATCACAATTATTTTTTCAAGTGGTAGGTAACAACTTTTAGCAATAAAAGAAATACTAAAATATTGCATTAGTGAGTTCGGGGCTCTTTTCTATATATTCATTTTCAATAACACAATCACGCAATAAAACATTTTACACGTAAATACAAAATATTTTCCTATTTTTTAATCATGCATTCTCCTAAAAACCACTATTTAAAACTCTATTTCTCCCAAATAATGGTTAAAATATTTTATAAAATTAACTCACAATTACTTTCTAATTAGTGTAATTAATGTTGACTTCAAACAATGTTTGGGTAAAATATATGAGAAAGTGAAATATTTGAGATCGTGGCTGCAATTCTCCCGTTGCGTCCACAAACTTTAACCATTTCTTGGATTTTCGATAACTATAATTTTATGTTGTTAAAAGGTGGAAAAAAAGTCAAAGATCCACGTACAAAATTATTTCATTAGGAGAATGTGTGTTTGAAAATGAGATTGATGAAAAATTATTTTCAAATAAATTGTGCCGAACCAACACCGAATTGTTTCAATTTCACAAATCCATATAAAGTGTACAAAAAACTTTGGGTTCCAATATATTCAAAGTCTAAACCCTCAAAATAAAAAACTCAAATTAGTTACAATTTACAAAAAGCAACTTTTAAAGCTATAAAAGGAAAGTTCAAATATGGTATTAATTGAAAAATGATTTTTCAGTATATCTAAAGAGTGATAAATGAACGGAGAAAGGTGTTGAAAGAACTTTTTTTTACAAGAGTGTTGATTTTTCGAAAATCAATACTTTGGAGGTTCCTGATTTTCTTGAATTAACCTAGTTTGCCCCCGTTTGATGGCCATTTTTTTGAAAAAAAGAAAAAAAAAAATTTGTTTTGAATAGTAACTTTTTGAAGAATATATAATTAAAAAGTAAAAAAAAAAAGATTTGAATTTACGTGTAGAATATTTTATTGTGTAAATGTGTGGTTAAAAATAAGTATATAAAAAAATTGAGTCTTGAAAGAACGAGAGACAAGCATTGACTTTGTATCGTCATTCATTTTTATTTTTTGATACTAAAAATTCACACACTATCAATTTCAACACTGTTTTAAAATTAAATTCTCATTTGCTATTAAAACAAGTGCTTCTTCACATATTTAGGCCCCGTTCGGTAGAGATTAAAATTTAATTAAAAATGAAAATATAGTTGTTATTGGGTCTCACTCGTCTAATAAAAGTCAACAATAATGAATAATTTTTTAATTTTAATCTGATTTTAATCTCTACCGAACGGGGAGTTAACGTCGGTTTGGTGTTGATTAAAATCTTGATACAAGCTTAAATCAAAATCAAAATCAATAATTAATTTTAACTTTATATTTTATAAAATTCACATCTTTTCGACAATAAATCTCATCAATTCTTATTAGAGTTTACTAAAAATTTGATTTCTCTCTACGCTAAAGAAGGGCTTAATAACAAAAATTAACTCAAAAGTAAATTTAAACACATCCTCACAAAAGTACTTTATTATTATTATTATTATTATAATATGTTTAAACAAAAATGAATTTAAAATGTAAAACTCAAGTCATGGTAAAATTCCTTCCTCCGCCTTTAGAGGGCCACAGTACGCGCCGGGCGAAGAGGCGCGGTGAGAGCAGCATGATTACCGCACCTTCGGAATTTGTGGGGGGTAGTTGTTTCCATTTTGTCTACTCCAAGGTCCACGCCTAGGCCTAGCTGCCGTCCAATTACCTTCAAATTCAGCTAGAAAACAGAGTACCAATCCCCGCAGTACGCATATAATTAAAAAAACACATGTAGATGTCACTAATTTTTGTCCCCATTTCACTTTTTGGGCTCGTAAAATCTGTTAATGGAAGGTGTACAAACTCAACATATCTCGAGAATAACTATAGGTATGTGTTGCCACTTGCCATCCTTAATTACCCTTTTTCTAGGAACTTGATGGAGCTAGGAGAAATTAATTTTCTATAATATCTACACAGTTCTGTTCTCCTGCGCATGGCGCGCAGGAGAACAGAATACACTTTGCCTTGCCAAAATGGCAAGGCAAAGCTGTTTTTTTTTTTGTCTTTTGTTATTATTATTTTTTCATAAAATCATGTTTGGTATCGAATAAAATTTAAATTTTAATCTAAATCAAAGTTAACGATTAATTTTAATAACATATTTCATGAAATTCATAACTGTTTAATTTTTATCAAAATTTACTAAAAATTTGATTTTAATCTCCACCAAACGGGGGCAAAATCAAAATAAATTTGAATTTCGATAATATACGTAAATTTTAAAAATTCTCCGACGATCGTACGCTAATCGAATCTACAAATTACTTATGTCATTTCGAAACTTATTTCAAGAACTACATTATGGGCATANTCGATAATATACGTAAATTTTAAAAATTCTCCGACGATCGTACGCTAATCGATTCTACAAATTACTTATATCATTTCGAAACTTATTTCAAGAACTACATTATGGGCATATCGAATAGTCCAAACAAATATCGAAAATAGTTAAAAATACGTCAAACGCGAGTCTTAAAAAAGACGTAAATTAGACGTCTTTTTTAAGACTCACGTATTCAACGGCAATGTAAAAAAAAAAGAAAAAACATGATTTTATAAAAAAAAAAAATTATAATAATAACAAAAGAAAAAAAAATGGCAAGGCAAAGCGTATTTTGCTCTCCTGCGCGCCATGCACAGGAGAACAGAACTGAATATCTACATTACTTTTGTCTAATTTGTCCTCCTCATCTTTGTTTCTTGCGTTAGTTGTATGCATTCATCGATAAGCTTGAACGAAAATAAGTGTTAATAAGATGAGTCAACAAAATATTACACATCTAAGTATGATGACCATACAATATAAAGATTGTTGATCGATGACCATACAATATGAAGATTGTTGACCCCGTAAAATGAACATTCCACATGGCCAACAGTTTGTAGCTCCATGTAAGTTCCTCCCTGCGCACTTAGAACACACCATTGGTCACTCGTGGCCAATTTCGATAGTGAATGAAGTGGCCGCGAGCACTCAACAGTCAAATCAATCATATCCTAACAATACTAAAAGAGCCACTTTTGGATTCACTATACATGGACAGATGTCAAGAAATTGGATCGTCAACCAACACTACGTCGTTTGGCTTTTGGATGTTGGTCTTTTTTCCTTCCAAACGAGAAACCTTGGTTTTACTCTCTCCACAAGCTAAACTTCCCACTCGTGCTGTGACTGTTGCGAGGTTGGGGGATTTTCCACGGAGGCGCCGCGGTGTCTCCGTCCACGGAAACTCGCTGTGGGAGTGTCTCCTTCAGGCACAGAGTTCCAGTTTATTTTGATTCAGCAACCACCATCATTACCACCTCGCCGGAAAAGGTAGTTTTTTCAACATTACAAGCATCCTCATAGAGAGTAATCAATTACCCTGGTGGATGGAGAATGGAACACAAGTTAGTACTGAGCTTACTCGAAGACTTGAGGCCTGGGTAAATGGACCGCGAGTTAGTTTTTAGTTTTCCTGGAGAATTGGACCTTACCTAATGGACAAGAAGTTGGGTTTGAACTTGCACAGACTTGGGACCCGACTAATTAGCCACAAATGAAGATAGGCTTGACGAGCTTTCTCTAACAGCGACTCATAATCTAGTTGTTGGCCTTGTAAAGTTTGCTAACCTTCGCTATAAAGTTTTTGTTGAATCACCTCATCCAAAATTAGAATATTCATAATGAATTTGAATGGACTTTTTCTTGAAGTACTAACGCGTTTATCTAGTTATCACCATAGCCATAAAGGACAACTAGACTCTGAAAATTCAATTCAAATTAGTCATATTTTTACCGAGTTTGTTAGAAATATAATTCATTTACTTGTATAAATTTTGCTTTCAACACGTATCCAATGATGCGATGGTCGGAATATATAGTGGAGATTAAAATTAGATTTTTAGTAGATTGTGATAAAAGTTTTTGAAATGTGTGGTTGAAAAGTCATGGAACCCATGAAAGATGTGATTAATATTGATTTTTTGACTTTCACTTGAATTAAAATATGATTTTAATTCGGACCAAACATGAGCATAATATATGTGTTTGGGCGTGATTTCTTCCAATTCGGAATCGATTTTTGCATCAAATCAGAAGGCCCAACGACAGCTATCCTGAGAAGTGTGACAGTGGAAATTGCACAAAATGGACCATTTAATCCTCAGTGAATTGGGTAAGGTTTGTGTGAGCGTGTATGTGGAGGGTAAACTCGAAAATTGCACTGTAAAGCCTCTGTTTGTCCTGCAAAGTTGTCAACTATTTTGCAATAAACAATTTTCCAACGGTTCTTTTTTTGATCAGCCAACGGTCCGAACTATGCTAAGTAGTCGGCCCAGACACACCCATTATGGTATATCATGTCCTTTCTCATAGATAGTGTGACATTAGAGTTGAACTCCTAGTGTTTGCTATGATGACATTATTTTGAAGTTATATTACACTACTTACATGCAAATGCAGGTAACTCGATTCACCTGTGGTGGCTTTGCTTTGGGAATCAGATTCAACCACACCATGGCAGATGGAAACATTGACAGAATTTGTTAAAGGTGCCTGTGAACCCTCTATTCAACCTGTATGGCAAAGAGAACAATTTTTAAATGCAAGATCACCCCCAAGAATAACATGCACACATAATGAATTTGAACAAATAACACAAAACAAATCATCCACAGACATTATGGATTCATACAAGTTGATTTGGACAACTGTTTTCTTTACTCCTAAGGACATACAAGCAATTCGTAATCAGGTGTTGTTTGTTAAGTTCAGTCGGTGTACAAGAATCGACCTAAAAACAGCGTGCTTATGGAAATGAAGCACTATTTCACTAAATCTGGTTGATTCGGATGAGATGGTACGTATTTCAATTGCTACCACTGCGTGTGGCAAGCAGGGGATGCCGGATATACCAACAGGATATTACGGCAATGTAAAGATTGATATATGTTTCTTAAACCTAAGTGGGTATGATGTACACTTACTGATTCATAGTGGCTTGATAACACAACATGAATGATCTCCAGCCCACATTGGGCAAAAGTTATATTTCCCATCTACTGCTACTAGATCAAACCTTTTTCTTTTGAAAAGTAAAAAAAAAAAAAAAAAGGATTTGACAGCTGACGTGGCAACACTAGATCAGCGGTGTTCAATTTGTTGTTGTGCCCACTATAGACAGGATATGAGCTCTGAATAACACAATACATACTAGGTTATGGGAAATTCATAAAATGGAAATATAAACATTACTCCCCAAACTTAAGGTTTTAGTGCCCCAATGCTTTGCACCACGGCCTTCAAACTTTCACTTTTCAGTCTTCAACCTTTAATGCTAATGGTACAAATATCACGTGGAATGCACATGATGAATTTTTTGCGCAATAAAATTATCTTGCCATGGTCTTCTCCAAGTTTTCACCACAAACTGGCTTTAAAGAAGTGTTTTTTCTCATCAAAACTCTCTTTACATGGATTTCATCTGTGCAATTGTGGAATGCCAACATACATGAAGACTGAAGAGTTCATGGGTTGATCAAATCCGGGATGGCAATTTCTTGCTTGTCCAAAGAAGCCGGTCCATTTCGCAGCTTTTTGAGAGAGAACACGAAGTTAAGAAAAATGACATGATAAAAATCAGTTTTTAGTAAAATTTTGATAAAAGTCGATAAAATGTATAGTTGAAATAATTATAAAAGTTGTGATCCCATAAAATGTTTGGTTGAAAATAAGTTTTAAAAATTAGGATCAAACAGAGACGATATATCTTAAACTAATCTTCAATTTAAAAAAAAAAAAAGAAATTTAGGAGATCCGTTAGTTTATTTGGTATGAATACGATCCAGGGTAAATTAGAGATATACCCGAGAATATGAATGCATCTTAACGACCCAAATACACGACAAATTGAATTCTTGCAAGATTTATGGGATTTTACTACACGATTTCATGCTCAAACGTTTCATTATGGTGATATCCAATAATTTCTCCAGGCATTCAAATTGAAAAAGAATTTTGACCAAGCATCAATTCAAGGTCCCAAAATTCAATTCCAGGCGGGTTTCTTTCCAAGCTTTTCCGGTCAATAAGTTGTAGGAATCAATTAAACTGTGGATGAGCTACTCTTAAACAAAGAACGTCGAAATCGTTGTAACAGAAAATAATTGAAGAGGATTTGCGTAAATTCTGTTTCGTCAAGTTTTATTCCAACAGGCCTTCATACCGAGCTTTTCTGATATAGGAAAGTTTGTTGTTTCAAATGACAATTTTGTAGGGAATGATATGTCATACGAGTCATGCTACTTGTACAAAGTTAGGTTACAAAATTGGTTTACAAAATACGTGATGATAACATCTTGACCAATGATTTAAAAAACAGTTTTTGAAATCAATGACTTAAATCTTGCCACATCATTTTATCAACACACTTTTGTAAACTATCTTTGTACAAGAAGCATAATTGCTGTCCTATTGTTTTTGTTTGTGTTAGCTGTTATTTTTCCAAGCAATCTATTTTTCACCTCCCATTTGTTGAGAAATTTTCACCGTTATTGTTAAACCCATGATTTTTTTAAAATCACACTCATGTCCTGAGATTTTTGGCAGTGAAGTGTGAAACTTTTGAACCAGTTTGCTGTTTTATATAATTGGCCACACGTGTTAATTTCATTTGCAAAATAATAGTTGATGGAGAGAAACGAAGAGGGGATGATCAAATGGATGGATGCAAGTAAAGAAAGGTATGGTTGTCACACAAACTCATTTATTAGAGGGGTCAAAGAATGATATATCATAATTTTTTTAATATAGTTATTTGTTTGATGTGTTGATTTTATTTTTCCTTTTCTCTTTTAGCTGAAAAATGTGGATCGATGTTCATCTTGTGTACCAAGCGTTGTACTCATTTATGCTTAGTAACAAAGGAGGAGCTTTTCTTTGATCTTGATGAAACTCAAAATCCTTGCAACATGGTTTTGTCGGAGCCTCGAGGATTTTGAAACAAATGTTCTTTTATCTCTGCACGATATAGTAACAGAAAGTCAATTGAAACTTTAATGAGTTTGAATTTGCTAGTAATATTTTCATGTGTACTAGAATTAAAGGTTTCATATCATACCTTTAGGGGGGAGTTGAAGTAGTTCATCAAATCATGCATTTTACCTATACACTAGATAGAAACACATATTTTCAATGTCTTGTGACTTTAGACTTTAGTATAGTAGTTGTAAACGTGTCATCTTTATGAAAAATTTATTCTTAAATTTCTTGGCTATACTTTAATGTTTATCAATGGTCGGATTGTTACTGTGGCTTTAGCTCAAAATTAAGCACTAGGACCAATGTCATGCCTTAGTTTTTGTAACACTTTCCTTGGTGAACAGCTCCAACAAAAGTCTCCAGTTCAACAACCTCCAATATTAAATCATCATCTATTGAAATTATTATTAGGTTTTTGAAGCAGCTCACTGGTTGGTTTTCTTTGGCCATTTTCCAGCAAATTCTTCTGATGATTCATTTCAATTTAATATCTGATTTCCTGAACCAGGTGAAAGTCCGGATCTTCAATACTGCCAGTGATAATGGCAAGGAGGGTAGTATTTATTGAAAAGGGGTTTTGGGGGCTTCATTTCTCTAGATCTGGAAGCCCTAGCTAGTTGTTTGTAAATCTGAGAAATGTTTGATTTTTCATAGATAGAAAGAAGAAGATAAAGAAGTAGAAAAAGAGTTGAAGAAAGTAAAATATGAGAAAGACAGGGAGTTGGGACATGGAAGAGAGGTGGTTGTTCGGTGGGGGAGGGGGGGCGTGACGGGCTGGGTGAGTGTGTGAGAGAGGAAGATGAACAAATTTGATTTGTTTTTCTTTTGTTTTTTAGTTTTATTTTGCAATTTCGTCAAAGGCATGAAACATAATACATTCTAGTGATAGATGGGTGACTCTTATGTATGTTTAGTGACTATTAATATAGATTTTTTTTAGTTGAATGAATAAGTAGTAATTGAAAAAATTTCAATGACAATTTATTTTACATTGGCCAACTTAATCAAGAAAATTACAACATGAGCAAGCTTTACAAACTTCAGCTTCGTTTGACAAATTTATAACGACAAATTTATAAATACGAATAAAATGAATAGTATATGATCTTACAAAATGCGAGGATAATAAAAAATAATAATTATAAATTTAATATTTAATTTTGACTAAATTTATAAATTGTATTCGAACGAGATTTAATTAAACAAATAATTAATATTGTGTGAAGAAGGATTTGCACAATAATATTTTCAATGAATTAGTGTTGCTCCCCACCCCGACAAGGATGGGGGTGGAGATATCACTATTTCCATGATTTAATCAATCATAGAGTATGAGTTTGATTGAGATTAGACATGTCCGACAAGCATGATTTTCATTGTAGAAAATTGATTCAGACAACGATATAATATACGTGCAGGGTATTTGTTATTTATTTTTTATTTTTTTGTAATTAGTTTGTCAAAATTAAAAGATTTCAAGATAGAACTTCTTTTTATGGTTCATTTGAAGAATTGCGTCAATAAAGTTTCAATTTTGTTATAGGTACACTCTGATTGACGAGTCTGATTGATATTGTGTGAGGCGATCAACATTTTTGCCCCTTAATTTTAATAACACTTAAAATAATCAATTACACAAATTTTAACAATACACGTAATATCAACAAAGATATCACCTAGGAATGTACAAATAGCATAATTCATAAAGTTTTCTTACGTATCTTCAATCATTTCTTACCGATCGCCATGCGACACAAATAGAACGATACTCAAGATATTTGATCTTTACCCGATTTGATGAAAATAATAGAACTAATTTC
Source organism: Fraxinus ornus (assembly GCA_903798235.1). NCBI lineage: Eukaryota > Viridiplantae > Streptophyta > Magnoliopsida > Lamiales > Oleaceae > Fraxinus > Fraxinus ornus. Next base: position 123,530 of record CAIGRF010409627.1, read on the forward strand.
AACACCTTTGTATACGAGTTTGTTGCATGTATTTGGGTCGTTTCTTGATCACGATTAGATATGATGCTGATTTGACGTATCTTCTTAGAACTAAAAAGAATCATTGTTCAAATCAAGTTGTTCGAACGGTGATCGCTATTGTTATGGTTTAATCAGCTATAGAGTAAGAGTCGGATTGAGATTTTTGCTACACATATTTTATTAGTGTTCCGATATGATATTAGCATTATCCACATTCTTGTAAATCCTTGTTCAATTATTGAAACACGATTTATCTTAAGGTTGTGTTTGACACTCATTTTGAAGAAGAATTTGATTTGAAATAGTGATTGATGGAAGAATGTACAGTTAAAAAGTAAGAAATTTTTTTTAGTTTATATGTAATATTATTTTATTGATAGAATGTGTTATTGAAATGAAGAAAAGAAGAAAAAATGAATGTCAAACAAGAGCTTAATTACGTCAAATCATCAATTATCAAAAGATGCATGTTCAAATAAATTTCTCGAACCTTGCTTTATTAAGAGGTTCAATGACCAACTTAATGATAAATGGAATGCGTGTGATATGACGGTTTGAAAAATAAAAATCCACACCCAATCTTGTCCTGCCACCACACCTTATCACTCCCTCCCTGTCAGAAATCTCTGTCCATGGAGGTAATTAAAACTCTCTCTGCCACTCATTTTAGGAATTGCCTCAATAAAGTCTTCTTAATTATCTTCTATCATTTCTTATTGATTGTCATGTGACACGGATTGAATGGTGTTTACACCCGCTTGGAAAAATTGCTATATCCCGTTTGATATGACATTTACGCTTTGCTGAAGAGTTTTGGAAAGAAGTTATCATTATTTTTGTTTGGAAACAAATTTTTAAAATAATTTTCTATTTCAAAAGTGCTTTCAAATAAAATTACATTAGACTAGCATCCTTTAAAAGTTCTTTTAACTAGAAATAACACTTTTATAAAATTAGTCAAACGAATCAAAAAGCAACTTTTGGATTTCTAAAGTTCTTTTTGACTTTTCAAAAATCATACCGATGAGATCAACATTTACAGAAACTTAGTCCTCAACCTCATTTATTATTAGGGTAAATAGCACAAAGCATTTATACCTTTCAATGTCATTGTGCGAAACGTTCATATCTTTTAATTTTGAAATTTTCACACATACCTTCCACATTTCATTGCACAAAAGGTCCATTTCAACAATTTTTTTCAATAAAATGACGATTTTACCCTCATATTCAAATGAAAAAAAGGAAAAGAAAAGAAAAGATAAACAACTAATTACAATCATAGTCATAAACTTTTAAAAAATGCAAATTAGTCCAACATTTATGGAGGGATGGAATTGGGGCTCAATTGATCATCTATTCTTTCAATTCACGAATTACACATGATGTTGTGACCATCAATTACATTCATGATGGTCGAATATGGAGCAATATCATCAAAAACAGCCTCAATTGGAATAGTCCGACCTTCATCATGCACATGCATCTCTATTGAATCCAATTCATTGTTTCAGCTGTCAATTGACTTAATTAGTTGATGACCCATAGTTATTCTATCCTCAGTTGAAGTTTCCCTCACAGAATTAAACATTTGAAGCAACATTGATTCATCAAATTCCTTGTTTCGAATTTTTCACATAAAACCCGAACTTCATCCATAAATTGATCGAGTGTAGGATGAAATTGGCCTTGACCCATAGTTGGGCTAGGTTCGCCCATGGTGGAGGAGTTCAACCCATGTGGTCCGCGACCATGGGTCGACCGGACGACATCAGAATTGGTAAAAGTCGGGCCCTGCAGAACGGACTTCGCGAATGTTGAATTTTATGGGATTAGTTCAAATTGTTGAGGCGCTATTTGAGTTAAATTAATACTATGGGAAGATTCTTCTGGATGTGGGGAGTTAACCAGTGGTGAGTTTCGATCGTGATGGTGGCCGGAGTTGGAGATTCCGGTGATTTTTTAATTATCAGAATTTATTGACCTTTTCATAATAGTCTGATTTAATGGACTTTTGTGATTGACTATAGATTTTTAGACTTTTGTTGAGTGGATCGATTAGTTGGAACGTAAACTGAATTCCTATTTATATATATAAAAAAAATTAAATTAAAGTATCTAAGTCTTTTGTGGAATTTACGTTCCATGAATCCGTTTTCAATTAATCTGATGTGAAAATGCTTAAATGAGTAAGCACTTTCAATTCAAATCCTACCAAAGTCTAGCAAATACTTTTTGAACCTTGTTGTTGTTGTTTTTTGGGGTTAAAATTTGTGTAGGAATGTTA
>CAIGRF010409657.1:12921-25798 GCA_903798235.1 Fraxinus ornus
GACTTAATTGAACATTTATTGAAACTGAAATTGAAAAGTTTAAGGATTGAAAATAAACTTTTCGAAAATAGTGGGCTAACTGTGGAAAACAAGAACTCCAGGGGCTGATTAATTTATAATTAAAACCTTGGGGCCAAAATAAAATTACTTTTGAAACTTGGGGCTTAAGGGGTAAATAAAAAAAGTCAAAATATATACAACATACATATCTCACACACTCTCTCTCATTTACGCTAAAAGAGCATAGAGGAGAGGGAGAGCCATCGACGGGAAGGGCTCTGCCTCTTCCTCCGATTCACGGTAGCGCTACCGTCGCGTGGTGGCTCCGGTGCGAGTGTGGAGTGGCTGTTGGGAGGGGTTTTGGTGTACCATCCGAAAGTAACCGAGGTTTGGAGGTGAACTCTTGGGTTTTTCGACGGTAATCTGGCCAGAAAAAGGTCGGGAATGAAGTAAGTTTATGGGTTTTTGGCTTTTCTTGGTTTTTGTGGTTGTTTGATGTAGATTTTGGATTGAAATGGTAGCGATGATTCGGGTGGTGTGTGTGGCCGTCCGTGGGGGGTTATTTTGTGGCTGCCAGTGAGGAGTTGCAGGCGGCGGCTACGGTGGTGGTGCTTTAAGATGGTGTTGAAGGGTGTGGTGGAAGTGGTTTCAGTGGTGGTTCTCGACTTGGAATGGTGAAGACTGTGGTGTTAGAAATCGGTGATGGTGGAGGTGAACCCGATTGCAGCTTGTTGCAATCGATGATGATGGAATTGTTGATGCTAGAAATTGATGATCTAGCATCAATCGTAAGTTTCCAAATTGAGGGAGAGGAAGATTTTGTTACCAAAATGGTTAGCTACGTGAGGTGTGAGAAGGGGAGGGAATGGAGTGTTATTTGAACAGTAACTTTTAGGCACAAAATTCTAGGAGTTCGATGGGCCAAAATTTGGACTATAAGAATTTTCTCAATTGGATTTAAGCGAATTGGGCTAAAATAATCCAGATTCGGGCTAACAAAATTGGACTCTAATAATAAAATATAGTACTTAAAATTATTAAAATTTTGGATTTCAAAATAATAAGGAATTTGATACTTTAAAATATTCGGAATTGGACTCGATTTGAATATATTTAAATTCGTTTTACAACGGCTAGACGAACACACTCTCATTTTAAAATTTGGAGTTAAAACTTAGCGACACGTTTTTCAAGAAAAATAATTTTATATTATTTAAAATTCTCAGTTGCTACACTCAATGTCTTGCCTACCCTTGCTTTTGAGAAGGTCAATCCTGATGCTGAAATGCATCAGCGTCATCCCTACCCGAGATACCCTCAAAGGAGATGAAGCGATGAACCTAGAAATAGGGATGAAGTCCCTAATTGTTGCATGTACCATCAAACCCATGGCAATCGCACAGAGAATTGTTGGGATGTCTTAAGACACTCTCCAAACCAGAGCCATACAAGGGGAAGATACCCCTAAGGAATGCTCCGTACAGGCAAAATCAGCAGCCTAGGTACAATAAACAACGTCAGCCCACCCGGAATGACCCTCCAAGATGGAGGAAAATGACACTGAAAGGCCCAAGGAGTGTCAAAGGCAAAGGAGAAGTCCCCCTCCTAACAACGAGCAAGAGCCCATCAGAGAGATTGATATGATCACTAGAGGCCAGCATGTTGGAGAGGAATCTAGAAATTTACAGAGAAATTATGCTAGGGAAGCAAATGATCCCCCCATGACGAGTTACATAGTTAACCATTCTTCAACTGAAAGGGCAATCCCACCAATTACATCTACCTAGGAAGATACAGTGGGAGTTCATTATCCGCACTGCGACGCCTTAGTAATAAGAACCGTCGTGGCCCGCAATGGCCTAAAAAGGATGTTGGTGGATAATGGGAGCTCGGTCAATATTATTTTTGGGACCACTTTTGACAAAATGAATGTTGACCACGAGTTGATCCCTATGAGTTATCCACTATATGGCTTTATAGGAAATAGTATAATCATAAGAGGCAAAATTACTCTAGCAATAGAGATGGGGACCGAACCTCTAATTACTCACCAATTCATAGAGTTCCTGGTGGTTGATAATTGGTTTGGTTATCATGGGGTACTAGGTAGGCCCTTGTTGAAGGAATAATGGGCAGTCACCTCGATTCATCACTTATGCATAAAGTTTCCCACTGAAAATGGCATTTCCACAATTTGAGGTGACAACGAGGAGCTAGGGAATGCTACTCAAATTGCCTAAGAAAGGCAGAACCAAAGAGTGTCAACTTTATTGTCACCGGTGTTGATATGAGCGACCTCCCTGAACAAGAGAGTACCTTTAAACAAGGGGAAGACATCATCATGGACGAGTCTCCTGAAGAAGGAGACGTCCTTAGAACGTTACATGCTCCTGAAGAAGGGATATCTGCTTAAGAAGCAATTTGCTTGGAGGAGCTAGATCCACGCATTATTGATTACAAACCTCAGGTAGCACCAATGGAGGATCTGGAGACCATCCCAGTGGATCCTATGGATACATCAAAACGCCTTCGGATGGGAAGTAATTTACCCCAGAAAATGAAGGAAGAGCTAAAAATCTTCTTACTAAAGAACCTCGATGTCTTTGCTTGGAAGCATGGCGACATGGTAGGTATCGACCCAAAGGTTAGTTGCCACCACTTGAATATAGATCCTAAGGCTACGGTACATATGTAAAAGAGAAGAGCTCTCAATCGGGAGAGATACAAGGCCCTAAAAGACGAGGTCAAGAAGCTGATTGACAATGGGTTCATACGAGAATCTGTATACCCGAAGTGGATCTCAAATCCGGTATTGGTAAAAAAGCACAATGGAAATGGAGGGTGTGCATAGATTTTTCAAATTTGAACCAAGCTTGCCAATGGATAGCTTTCCACTTCTAGAATAGATCAACTCGTGGATTCAACTACTAGGCATGAGATCCTTATCTTCATGGATACCTATTCGACGTACAACTAGATCCCCATGTTCCCGACGGACGAGGAGCACACATCGTTCATCATAGATAAAGGGCTCTATTGTTATAGAGGAATGCCTTTTGATTTGAAGAATGTCGGGACAACCTATCAAAGACTTGTGAACAAAATATTTGTTGACCTTATTAGGAAGACCATGGAGGTTTATGTAGATGATATGTTGGTAAAAAAGTTTGAAGGCAAGAGATCGCATTGCCCATCTCGATGAAACATTCCAAATTTTACGAAGATACCTAATGAAGCTTAATCCTTTGAAATGTGCTTTTAGGGTATCATCAGGAAAATTTTTAGGTTACATTGTAAAATAAACAGGCATCAAAGTGAACTTTGAAAAGTTCAGAGCTTTGATTGAAATGAGGTCCCCCTCCCCCCCAAAAGCTAAAAGAAGTACAGAGCCTTTCTGTGAGGGTTGCAGCCTTAAACTGCTTCATTTCCAAGGCAACAGCTAAGTGCTTACCCTTCTTCAATGTTCTAAAAAGAGGAAACAAATTCCAGTAGACAGAAGAATGTAAGGTAGCCTTACAGGAGCTGAAGAAGTACATAGGTCAGGCACCCATTTTCTCCAAACCAAAGGATCATGAGGTACTACATCTATAATTAGCAGTAACTTTCGAGGCCTTAAGCTCAATCCTAATCAGGGAGGAAGATAGCCACCAGCTCCCAGTTTATTATGTTAGTAAAGCACTACTAGCAGCTGAAACTCATTATCTTGACATGGAGAAGTTGGCCCTATCCTTGACAACAATGTCTCGGAAGTTGAGGCCATATTTCCAAGCTCACAGCATCTATGTATTGACAAATTATCCCCTCAAGCAAGTGCTTCGAAAGCCATATGCTTCGGGAAAGTTACTTAAATGGGCTGTGGAGCTTAGTGAGTTTGACTTTACTTTCAAACTAAGGACAACCATCAAAGGGCAAGCCCTAGCAGACTAGGTGGCTGAATTTACCCCTGTCTCGGAGGTCGAGGTGGAAATGGAGCCCTTCGAACCCTAAACATGGAGCCTTTCTGTTGATAGGTCTTCTGGGGACACACGATCAGGAGTAGGGATCATTTTAGTCGGCCCATAAGGGCACAAATTTACATGTGCTGTAAGGTTTAGCTTCAAGGCCATTAACAATGCAGTAGAATATAAGGCCCTCTTAGCTAGCCTAAGATTGGCGAAAGAAATGCAAGTAAAGAGGCTCATTATCAGCAGTGACTCCCAGCTAGTGATGAGTCAGGTTCGTGGAGATTTCTCTACTAGGGACTAGACTATGGCAAAGTATTTGAAATTGTTGATGAGTTTCATCCCTTCCTTTGAGAGGTTTAGACTGGTGCAAATCCCACAATCCCAGAATGCTCATGCCGATACATTGGCAAAATTGGCAAATAGTAGATACTCTGAATTACTTACAGTGGTCCCAATCAAGCACATCTCTAGACCTTCTACTGACATAAGTGGGACAGTAATGTGGATTGAAGATACCCCACCTTGGATGAAGCTAATAATATCTTATCTCAAAGACCAGACCCCGCCATTGGAAAATGATAAGGCTCAGAAGCTCAGAAGGAGGGCTTCCTACTTCATCTTCCAAGGCGAGGTACTATACAAACGTGGATTTTTAGTGCCCCTGCTAAGGTGCATAGGAGGAAAACAAGGGAACTATGTGCTTAGGGAAATCTATGAAGGGGTTTGTAGCATTCACTCGGAGTTTGGTCCCTAGCATAGAAGGTACTTAGGCAAGGATATTATTGGTCCACCCTGAAAAGGATACGCAACAATTCGTCAGAAAATGTGACAAGTGCCAACGCTTGGCCACTATCCAGAGACAACCTTCACAAGAGCTGAGTGTAGTTTCCAGCCCTTGGTCGTTTGCAAAATGGGAAATCGATTTGATTGGACCACTTCCCAAAGGAAGAGAAAATTCTAGCTTCGCAATTATTACCATTAATTACTTCACGAAATGGGTAGAGGCCGAACTACTTACCAAGATAACTGAGGCCAACACTTTCAAATTCCTCTGGAAGAACATCATTTGCAGATTCAGAATCCTACACTCAATTGTGTTAGATAATGACAAGTAGTTCGAAAACAAGAAGGTCAAGAAAATGTATGAGTAGTAGGGTATCAGGAAGCATTTTTCCTACCCACATCACCCCAACTCATTGGACAAGTCGAGACTATAAACAAAATGATTAAGTAAACTTTGAAGAGGAAGCTAGATGCTTCCAAAGGAGAATGGGTTGATGAACTACCCCAAGTACTTTGGGCAATCAGAACAACAATTCGAACTGCCACTGGAGAAACCCCATTATGTATGGCCTACGGGGCCGAGGCTATGAGTCTCGTTGAAGTGGCTCTTCCATCTTCCAAGCGAACACACTTCAATGAAATAAGTAATGATGAAATGAGCATATGTGGGCTGGACCTCCAAAAGAGATGAGAGATGACTCTCAAAACAAAATGGCAATGTGCCAGAGAAAAATAATCGGGTATTATAATTCAAAAGTGAAGAAGAAGTTATTTCATCTGAACGAACTAATACTTCAAATGGTATTCCCACCTTCGAAAGAGCATGGATCAGGAACCTTTGGCCCCAACAGAAAGGGTCATTATCGCGTCAGCGAAGAGGTTCGGCCTAGAACCTACAAAATATAATATATGGATGGAAAGGCACAGCCTCATCCTTGGAATGTGGAGCACTTACGTAAATTTTTTAATGATGTAAGACATCTTGTATGAATAAACTGCAGCTTTTGTTATATCGAGCTAAGAGTTAAAATTCTCTTCGGAAGGACAAACGCCTCGGAAATATATCTACATAAATGAAACTAACCTTCAAAAGGTAAAAATACGAATTTATTACGAGGGCTTAAGAATGGACAGATCGTCGACCCTATGAAAATGAAAACAAGATGGGTTACCTACACTTGTCCAAATTGTAGAATAATAAGAAGATAATATAAAGCACTAAGAGTGCCTTAGTTCGTATAAAAATCGATGTGATAACAAGTTCATAATTATTAAGATAGAGCAAAATTTTAACATTTAAGTCATTACGAAAGGAAAATGTGAGGAGGTCTGATATTTATTAACGTCTTACAAAGGTATTCGACCTCAATGGTCTAATTAACAGGCTCAGCAAAGTGTAGAGTAATTGAGGACCTCCGTTTGGCTTGTTATGTGCATTCGATCTTGAACTAACAATTACAGAAGTTGATTAAGGGAACGGAATAGAACCGACCTCTTAACACTTGTTAAAGTAAGTTTGAATATTTGTGAATTTAAGAAGCTTATCAACGTGCCTTACACTGGTCAAATTTTTCAAGTATTTAAGAGGTTCTGATTTTTCACATATTACTTCATCATTTATATTGAGTTGTCATACGTCTTATGTTGTTGTTGAGATTATGAATGGAATTAAATCAGAAGTTATTGTTAAAATAAAACTGGGCTGAACCCAAGTCAGATACATCGAAGTTGAGCAAAAATAACAAAAGTTCAGAAGTCGAATGAAAATAAACTGAGTTTCATTAAACAAAACAACTACATTACATAGGCTGAGGCCCTTACACTTGGATGAATTTTAAAGAGAAAGAATACATTGAAAGCCTAGGGGGTGGGCATTGAAGAGCCACAAAAGGCACTATAGTATTAGGGGCTATCTCCTCGACAGTGTCTTCATCGAGCTCAATGACCTGGGTCTCCTCAGTTGGAGTTTGTGGCTCAGCCTCTTCAGCTTCATCCTCGAGGAATTCAGCCCTCAGATCGGAAGTCTTGACATCCCATGTGTGCACTTCCAACCACTCGATTACTTCCGTATAGGCATACTTCCTCCAATACATCCTGAAACGCTTGTACTCTTTGGTAAGATGGAAGGTAGCTAGGAAGTCTTACCGAGTATTTATGCTGGCAAGTTCAGCGTCACTTCTGACAGTCTCTACTTCTTCTATTAGCCCAACCACTTGGGAGGTCAGCTTCCCCACTTGTCCCTTCAGTGCAGCATTATCCTTATTGGCCTTTTCAAGAGCTTCAACTGCCAGCTTCTGATGGGCATCAAAAGTCTCCACTCGCTTCATTAAAGAGGCCACCTCACTTTGGGATAAGTAGACCTCCCTCTTCAAAAACTCAAGTTCCACCAGGGCAAAAGCAAGCTTCGCAGACTCCTCGGCCTCCTTTCTCTTTGATGCCTCAACCTTTGCTTTAGCTTTATTTGCCACCTCTTCAGCCTGGGAGACTTTACCCACAAATTCCATGTTCTTCCTCGGAGGGTCTTGAAAAGGGCCTCCACCTCGATTATCATCCCAAAAGACCTCGCGGCTTGGGCCAGTGCTCTGGCAACTACGTCCATAGCATCATCTTCTCCATGAAGGACTGTCATTTGTCCATCCAGAACTTGTGGAATGTTGTGGTAGCTGTCTAGATCCCGGAAGGTAGGAGTGTTAGGGCTTCAGATTCAAGCTCCTCGGTTTGGCTGGCCAAGGCGGCTTGCCTTGAGAACGATCAGAGGTTGTGGAGTCACTGGAGCCCTTTGATTTCTTAGGGAGGCTGGTCCTTGAGGCTCCGAGGCAGCATGCCTCTTTTGTCCCCCAGAAGATGCAGCAATAGAAGTTACCAGTAACTTCTCCCCGGCAAGCACCTCAGATTGAGGAGGGGAAACGTTGTTGGAGATGCCCACCCCGGTGGTGGATATCCTATATATCTTTTTTGGCTCATGGACAGCCACTTTCTTTCTCTTATCAGCCAGAGGAGGTTGACCGTCCTCCTGAGAGGCAGCCTCCTTGCTGACCCTCTCTATTTGGTCCCTCACATGCTTTCCTCCAGCAAATGAGAGCTCATACCTTTACGCTCAACAGTCAAGGTGACCACCAAGATGGTTGCCATGTCGGGGGTAGGGTGCCTTCTCTTCTCAAAATTGTCTACGATATCATCAAAGCAAATAGGGTCAGCAAAAGTTTTGCAAAGGAAAATTAGGAAAAATATACAATTATAAGAGCTTCTTACCTCTCCTCGCCGTTAAGTCAAAATCGCCAAAAAAGCGCCAGGAAATTGAAGTCACACACGTTGGATAGCATCTTGTAAACTTCAGAGAAAATGTCCCAGTCACTCTCTGTAAGCTTGAACCGTTGGACTAACCCTGCAGACATAAACACAAAAATGTAAGTATCAGGCGTTGTCAGTTCGGGAAGTCAAAAAATGAGGAAATTCACTCACGAGGTTCAGAAAAGGAAGTTGGAACTTTGTTGTGGGGGGTAAGGTAGCCCTCACATTCCTACCACTTTCCCCTGGCCCAAAACCAGGTATCCTTCCATCCTTTAATAGAAGTAGGCAAACCTAGGACGAAGGGGAAGTGTGCCCCCCAAGGACATAGGGAATACCAGCCTCAACAATCCCCTTTTCCTAATGATCAAGGCTGGTAAATGGTCTAAAGTACATGCAAAGGCATGTCCTCACCTCGGGTGGCCTCTTTCCAGAGGAAATAAGAGCCAGCTAATTGGGCCCAGGTGTTTGGGGCAAGTTGGGTAGGAGCTAACCCATATAGGTTAAGGACCGCCAGAAGAAGGGGTAGATCGACAGGCGAAGACCAGCCTTTAGAAGGAACTCATTGACGGCGACATAACCTTACCTAGAAAAGCAGGCTCACTCCTCAGGAGAGGGAGAAAGAAGCTCGACGTTATAGGGGATCCTATATCTTTCCCTAAGATTGGATAGGTAGGTCGGATCAACGCAAGATGGAATTTTGACTGCCCCCCAATTGTCATCACTACCTGCTCCACCCCTAGAAACCAAAGTGCCCCGACCAGCCTCAATGGTCTTCATAAGATCGGCCGTGCTAGTTATTTGAACCCCAATTTCACCAGCTAACTCACTAATGTCCACATCATCCCCAGAAGTAGGAGAAGCCATTTCATTCACAAATAAAATAAAAACAATAATACTTACGAGTTTCTTGGACTGTCACGTGGACAACAAGTCCACGTTGGCAGGAAGTCAGCAGAAAAGTCAAGGGAAGGTCAATGAGGTCAAAATGGTAAAAGGAAACAAACACCTGAAGTGCTTTCTTTAAAGGCCGAAGCTGATGCTGAACCGCACCTCGAAAATACGAAGCACTAAAGCCTGAAGCCGATGTTCTTACAGTTATCCGAAGCTCTATAGCACCAAAAGCCCTTTGGCCGAGGCTTACTCGCAATGGAAGATTTGAAGATCCCTGAAAAAGACTAATGTGACGTCTGTAATAAAGTATGCCGGTGTCAGGGTGGCGGTGTGTCAGCCTACAATGTAGAATGGCTGACCCTTTGTCAATATTAATTAAAGGAATAGACATTTATTTGAGGTTTTAGAGATCCGGCCACGAAGTTTTGATCCAACGTCACCACGTCGACTATAGCAGTATAAATAGCCTCTCCTTGTAAGAAATCGGTGTTGACATCTTTGTAATCAAAGGAGCAAATACTTAAATTCTATTATTGAGCAAGTATTGAGGGAATTTATGATCAATTGTTCATTGTACATTTATTGAATACAAGTCCGAATAGAAACGCATGGTGATTCCTACATCAACTCATCCTTCTTTATCTATTCTTCCACATATTCTTTCAGGCAAGAATAGAAATTTATTCTCGACGGTCCTCGTTCATTAATCGTTGATAGTGCGGTTGCTCGTGAATCATAAGGCCGGAGTCCGAACATTTCTGTCTCTTGTCGAAAAGTGCCTCCCGAGTCAATTCTGAATTGATTACCGTGTTTAATCCGATAAGAATGCGCCAGAACCGCACTTGACGAGGCAAGAGTGGGCCCGATATGTGTTGAGCTCATTTTTTGGGGTCAACATTTGCTATTAAACCAATTTTTCTTTTGACATTTTACAATAAGATCGGATTTGGCTAAACATAAATTAAACTCTGTTACTCCAATGTATGCTTGCTTCTCTTAGCCAAGTCTTAAATTATAATTGGTTCTTTAATAAATTGCTATTAAGTTGGTAACAATTCAAGCTTCGTTGTGTCTTAGAATTGATAATATTAATATTATGAAGATAGATATTGGGTGCCGCTATTTATGTCCACCATTGTTTTATATGTATGTTCATTTTTAAAAAGAACATTATATTATCCTTTTAACCTTATGTAAATTTATTTAAATAGACATATATAAAATTTAAATAAAAGTATATCACTCTAAATTCATTCACTAATATTTATTTTTATTAAATTCTTTTGGACCTTTTTTATAAAATCATAATATTCATAAAATATCATGTTCAAGTAAACCCTAAACAACAAATGAAGAGTCACCATTAGAACAAATACATAAAGACATAGCAATATTGAAAAAAAAATTAAAATTTATTTTTTGTTTAAAGAATTTAGTACGCAAAAGATTCTTTATTTGTGTTTTGGTTATTTTATAATGGGCCTTTTAATTTAAGTAGTATGAGTAAGAAATTTCATTTCGAATTATTTGAATTTTCTGTTGTGATTATCTTTTATTTTCTTAATTTTCTTTTGATGAAAATATTTATGGCTAGTTTTTCTGATAGGATTATCAACAAGAATTTGAGTTTTCTGTTGGGATTATTTTTTTCTTAAATTTCTTTTATTCAAAACAATGGTGGCTAATCTGCTAGAATTATCAAAACAAGTAAAGAAATTTGATAGTACATATTGGTGACAATGATTGAAAATATGAAAAGATTATGAATAAATTATATGAAAATGGTGGGATATATATACACACATACATATACATCTATGTTGTAAAATAATGAGATAATTATTGATGATTATTTAATATTATTATGATACATAAATAAATCTTATCTAATTTAGAATATATATTTCGTTTCAATTATACCTCTTATTTTAGACCATATAAATATGGGACATTGGTTCTCAATAAAACACATTTAAGTTTTGACTCTTTACTTTTTTATCTATTTATTTTTCTATTTCACTTTTATTTTTTTAATTTTATAACACGTTATTAACACGATAACTTCAATTTTTGCAAAATCTAACGTTCTCTGTGACGAAGAAAAAAGGGCAAAAGCATTAGGGGAAGCAAGTCTGAATGCAGTTATGCAATTAATAAAGAAAAATATTGAAGCATTTTTGAACGAGAATTAACGTCTTTTGCGGGCAGTTACATGGTCATGTACTCATGTGGCCAAAACCACTATTTCATCTTTCTAATAATTGATTCCTTCACGGGTAGCCACCATCATGAAAACTGGTTCCATTATTTAATCCTTATGTTCATTAGGTGATAATTATCTCACAATATTATTTCAACCCGTATCTTTCTGCATAATTGTAGTGATTAAATTACCTTATGAATTATTGCCCTTATGAAGTATAGCGACGTTTCAATATTTCAGTGATTATTTAATTAAGGGAAAATTGCAATCACGGTACCAAATCTTTCATCTTTTTGCGGACTTTTCCTAAACCTTTTATTTGTGCCACCACTGTATGAAACCTTTAAACAATTTGCACTCGAAGTCCAAATTGACAGAAACTATTAGTTTGATCGTTAGTTGACCAATAATTAAGTGTCTGTCCAATTATTGACCAGATTTTAAAAGCTAAATATGTAACTTTCCATTTTTTCATATAAAAAAAATAAAATAAAAGAATTAAATCAAAAACCAAAAATCCATATTATCTTCTCCAACCACCCAACCCAACCCAAAACCAAAAATGCCGGCACCACCACACCCACCTCTGCCAGCGTCATTCAGCCACCAATCTCTGGCGCAACCTCTCCAACCTCTCCGGCACCACCACACCCACCAGAGAAGGGGAGAAAACAAAGCTTCTGGTCAATCTCCGTCCTCCTCCACGTGGATCCCACCCCCCTTGGTTGCCTCTCTTTGCCCACCTCATTCGCACGAAAGCCATTACCCTCCACTAGCCCCACCTTAGTCACACCTGGCATCGACTCCTCCTTCACCGACTTGTTATAAACAACCACTGAAGACATCCACAACCCACTCTTCGCTTGAAAATCAAGATCCTCGGACTGCATGAGATACGTCGGCTGACCCTTCCCACTGGCAACCACATGCATAGATGACTAATCAAGACTCTTCGACGTATATTTCTCAGAATGGGGTTGTGGCTTCCATTCCTTGCCCCCAGAAAATGGAGACTCTGCCTTTAAATTAGGATTTCGCAGTGATGGAACAACATAGTATTTTCCATCTCTGTGAACTATTGCTCCGCTCTTTGAAATTGGAGAAGAGCAGGATTGAAAGATAGGAAGTGAGAATGAGCAAAAGAATTTACAGAGAATTATCGAATTAGGGCTTGCAATTCGAGTTAGGGTTTACGGGTTTGAGGGGAATTCGAGGAAGACATGGTAGATGCTGTGGGTGTGGGTGTAGAAGAAGATGATTGGGGTATTGGTGGGGGTGAGTGGAGGGGGAGAAGATGAACAGTAGCTTGGATTTTTTTTTTTTTATTTAATTCTTTTTTTTATTTTTTCCATATGAAAAAAAGGAATGCTAAATATTTACCCTTTCAAATTTGGTCAACAATTGGTCAGACATTTAATTATTGGCCAACTAACGGTCAAACTAATGGTTTCTGTCAATTTGAACTCCGTGTGCAAATTGTTTAACGGTTTGATAGCATGGGCACAAATGAAAGATTTGGACAAAGTCTATAAAAAGATGAAATGTTTGGTACCGTTGTTTCAATTTTCCCTTTAATTAATTATGATTTATATTAAATTGATATGAATCGTGTCGTTACTTTTGGAGTAGCACAAATTTATAATGGTGTTAATATTTCATAAGGATATTATGTTTATTGCTCCTAAAGAATAGGTTTTTATACAGATAAATATCTTACAATAATAATAATAACAATTTGTTGATGCTCTTAAAGAAGCAAAACTCT
>CAIGRF010409657.1:28504-39204 GCA_903798235.1 Fraxinus ornus
TCTCCCTATTATAATTGGCTTATGGTCGAACTTAAGCGCAATTTGCTGATTGTCAATATTGATTAGATCAATTCTCTTAGCATTAGAGTGAGGAATTAAGAAGCTGAAAATAATGTATAAATTTATCATTATATAAATTCTCGCGAAAGCTAATCTGAACCAGAAGTAAAAAAATATAATAAAAAAAATTTATTTAGATATATTTATTGGCCAAAGAGATTGATAATATCTCACATATCAGTTTTAAATACTCCAACTCAACGTCCTAGATGACAACTATATGCATTTTGGGTGCTACTTCCTTTAATGAATATGAAAGGTCAGTATTATGGCAAAGGAAGGTCATTCTCTATACCCTTCTCTAAAACCTGTGTGATGTAACAAACTGCCTTGTAAGTTTCACCAACACAACATTCGTTTTTGGCAATGAGGCCGGTATCAAGACCCATATTGATGGTAATTTAGTTCCACCTAGAACTTTGATCGGATTTGTCAATGTGCAGGAGTGATTTCAAGACTTGGAGAAGGAAGCAAATTTGGGAAATATAATGTTAGCAAACTAATTCTTCTGTACATATTGTCACTTCTCAACTGTGGTTGCAGTTTATATTCATCTAATTTTCTTCTAATAAAACAAAGGGAACATCTTTATGTTTATTAATGTTTGTTTTACCATGATCAGGCGGAGACTGACGTGGATGAAGATGAAGACTGTCTCATTTCCACAACCCTTGATTCTCATTAGAAAGGACGTCAATGAAAAAATAAATAAAAAAAATCAACAAGAAAATAGGGTAAAAGGATTAGATAGAGAAGACGAGGGTTCTAGTGAAAACTGTTCACCATTGAGCATGTCCACAAGAATAAATATGAGATACTCAGCAGCGGTGGACAATCATAGAAAGCTTTTCGTCACTGCAAAATGGAAAAGATGGAAAAAAATGTTGAATCCTCGGGACGCCCAAGCATTACACGCAGCAGATCACCTTGCCTCAAAATCTGACAGAATTACAAAATAATGATATAACAACAGAAACTAGATTATTATTATGAAGAAACTCGTATTTCCAATAATCATCCTTACCGCCTAAATAAATGGTAATTTATAGACTTCAATCAGATATACAGCATGAAAAAATAAAAAATCATGTTTTGAACTACATGAAAAGACGGGGGTATTGGTAGATGACATTATATATATAATAACATGACTATTGACAAGAATACCAGGTAAAATACTTAACTAAAGAAAGCTAAAGGAAAATTTTGGCAGCAATATATAGTAGTTAATAACTAAAAAAAAAAAAAACTTCTTTTTTTGATAAGTAATAACTAAAAAAAACTGGGATAACATTTTCAGCAACAGTTTCAAATATAATTCTTCTTTTAATTTGCTTTTAGTGGAAAGAGCAAGAATTAAGGACGTAGTTTGGCTAGAAGAATGAGGTAAAGTGTTTTACGTGACTTGGTGCATTAAGTTACAATAAACGTTCTTTAGTCAACATGAGAGATTAAAACATGCAAGCTTGAAAAAGGAGGAAATCCAAAACTTACCCTGCTGAGTAGAGCCACCATTCTTCTTCTGTGGAACAGTTTTTTCCAAGAACTCCTGAATTGTGCTCCAATATCGATCACCACCAGACAACCATGTATCCATATGCATGCCATTAGGGAATTCCACAAATGAACATTGCTGATTGCGTGCAGCTGCTTTAGCATATAACATCTGCATGTGGGATGGTGGAACCATTTCATCTTGCAGTCCAGAGAGGAAAAGAATTGGTTGTTTGATCTGCAATTCAAAAGGTCAGTAAAAAGCCTGTCAACAGAAATAAGAACAATATTTAGAGGAACCGGCTATCTTTAACCCATTTGTATTTAGTAATCTTGCCTCTTGAACCTAGAAACCACGTTTTATCTGAAACTTACATCATGTGAAAGTCAACTGTGAATGTAGAAGATGAGTACAGGAAATAGCAGGAAATAAATTATGGCAACGATGTAAATATAAAACAAACTCTCCATCAGATACGTTGGCATGTATCTTCTTAATAAAACATAAAAATTAATATAAACTGAATCACATGCCATAAAAAAGGCTCATCATATGCTCGGCCTATATGTACACAATGACAGGCATGCTCAAAACACACCTTCTAAGAAATATCTACATAATAATAGCAGAGATACAGAATACGAGTTTCATCACTTGTAATCTCACCTCACCAATGACATCAATTGTGTTCCATGGAGAACGAACCAAAAAATTAAGAACTCCAGGACCCTTTGAGCTACTTTTCCCTATAAACCACTTAAGAAAGGGCAATAGAACACCGGCCATATCCAGAATAGAAGTAAAAGTGTTCTCCAATATTATTGCAGCCACCTGCAATAATAGACACACCAAGGTTAGTGCAAGTCAAGATTGGTATACCTCATATTTAAACTAAGAATTAGATTAAACTGAATTATTAAGAAAGAACTTCCTGAGATAAGTATGGAAATAAATATCTTGATTGAATGGAGCAAAGTAATGAAAAGGGACATGGGCACAAATAATCCATACATAAAAACAAACAACAAAGAGCAGTAGAATAATATTATACAGCTGGATCATGTAGTGCATAAGATGCACCAGGTAACAATTATCCAAACATTTATAACATAAAACCATACTGATGGCTTCTTCGAATAAGTTGAAGTTAAGAAATAACTTGGTTGACTAAGTAGGAGAAACTAAAATGTACCAAGAGAATAACCAGAACCTACTTATCAAAGTGGCATTACTGCCAATAACCCAGTAAACGGGAAAACTGACCATATGCTTCACACAGATTAGTGTGTGAGAGAGAGAGAGAGAGAGAGAGAGAGAGAGTACAAGCTTGCTCAGAATAGAAAACAAATGGCAACATAAAAAAGATAACCAAAAACCAAGGTAATAAAGCCAGGCGCTAACACACTGTTCTAGCGGATAAGAAATTTAGAATACAAAATGCTATCCCTCACATTTTTTCAACATATATCCAACTTAATCAATTTCAAGTGCATAAAATTAAGCAACTTTCTGATTTATCATCATCATTCATGTTTTGCAAGCTTCTTATTGCTTTTCAATTTATGTTTCCAGGCTTCCAGCTACTACTGCAAAGAGAAATAGCAATAAGAACCATAAACTTGTAGGTAAAAAGTATTCTCAATACAAGGAAATAGTTGGAATCCATTTATAATATTGTCAAGCAGTACAAGCAGCCTTACATTAAAAGCTCTGAGAAAATCAACCAATAATTTTGATGTGAATGATTTGTAGAACCCAATTCAACACCCACACCCACACACCACCCAACAAAGAAAGAAGAAAATTGCAACCGTTTGATGTTAAAATAAATATCAGTGTCATATACAGTATTAAAGGATTTTCTTCTAGAGAAGCCGTTCTACCAATATATGTTATATTGGAAGGGATATAGGCCATGCTTAAATTTTGAATAGAATGTTTTGATAAGGACTTCCAAAAATTACTACACTTGTTCAAGGATAGAATATTTATAGGAATATTAAACTAGAAACCATCATCATATACAGTTAGACACCAACCCCCCGTTATCCTTTACGCAATGAGTCTGTTTACTTTAAGGATCCCCCAGCCCCCACTTTAACACCACGCTTCGCATTTACATGATTAGTGTTTATAATTATAACGTTTGCCTTTATATTATTATTATTATTATTTTTTTTTTTTGTATTCATAAATTTAATGTTGTCGTGAGTAATTATATTTTGCGGTGGGATGCACCTTGGACACGCCAGAAGACCAAGTGCCTATTAAAGTTAATTATAATAAGATGAATCAAGCTATAAAGAAAACTATAGATATCATTAAATTAATTTTTGTTCCATTTAAATAAAATTATTCAACTTAATTAAAGTGATAATTAGAATCAATTTGAGTACTTAGTGCACTAATTGAGCCGAGTGATGTGTATTCAGTAACCTAATGAATTAAGTTTATGGTAACTAAGTTAATAAGGAATAATTAGATGTCTAATTCTTTAGAAACATATTTTATGCCTCAGTAAAAGTAATTAAATTAAATATATTGATTTTTCTATTTATACGCTTCCTTGCAAATGAACTGTACCACCTCCCCATTTCCAGAACTTATTTTGGCGTCTCCTGCTACCTCTGAATCTTTGGTGAAGGTATTTGAATTCTTATTTTATTTCTATCAGTTGTGAATATATATATATATATATCATGTCATTAGCAAGTACATTTAGATGGGATCATTACTTTTTATGTCATAAATGTTGGTCATGACATACTCATACATTCCAATGCAATTATAAGCATACATGAAGTTTCAAGAAATAAAAAGTTTTCAAATGCCAATGAGTTAAGATATTTATCCCGAATGTTTTATTACAAGGTGTATGTCTATGCTATAAAAGGTGTGGGTGGGCAATAGGGCGTGGGGGACCGGCTTACCCGACTAATGTTCAATGTTCAATGATAATGTTAACCGCTTTGCGGTACTACCGGTAGGACTCGATCGAGTCCAAATAATAATTGTCCAATGCATTCTGATTGGCTAGGCTATACACCAAGTGAGCTCACGACGTCAATGTTATGTTTTTAAAGAAATGAAAGAAGAGATACATATTGAGAAATGCCTTTTCTTTTAAAGTAAGTCATATGCATACCATAAACATACATCATATGCATGAAGTTTGCTTACTAAGCATTAGCTCATTCCACGATATCCCTCTCTATTTTCAGATGATGAAGGCAAGATGATGCGAGGTGACGACTTGTGATGATACGGACTCAGTACTATCGTATTTGAATGTTGAATTCTTTTTTAGTAATTGAATTGATTTAGTTGTTCTATATTTTGTTGACCACAAATTATTTTAAAATAATAAGTCATTGATAATTATTATGCTAAAGAAAAATTGTAATCGTTTTACATTTTTATTTTTTATTTTTTTAAAAGGAGAATGAAGTGATAATACTTCCAGATCTAAGTATCTAGATTTTGGGGTGTTACACCCACCGTCACCCCCACCTTGGTTCTTGGCTTTTTCTCTGACCAAGCAAGAGTTTGCGTGGACTTTAAAACTACTATCATGGAAATAATCAGGAAGATGCTTATTCCATATGCAGATAAGCTTAAAATAAGCTTAAGAAAATTGAATCAACAAAAAGTGGAACTTCAATAAAAGCAAATCTGGACTCATTACCTTGTCAGGGTTGTTTTTGGTAAGCACAGCTCCAACTGCTCCCCCAAGTGATCTACCAAAGACTATTATTCTTGATGTGTCAATATCTTTCCTCTGAACCAAATGATCCAGTGCAGCCTGCTCAAAACAGAAAATGCCATTATTACAAAGTACTCATGTTTAATCTATCCCCCATTCCCCATCTAAACTCCCCAACCAAAAACAGTAAATAGGAAAAGAAAGAAAATGACGATATTGATAGCACCCATTGCAAGAAGTTGAAATGCTGTGTTAAGTGAAACACAGTGTCCAGAAACAAACCTGAGCATCCTTTGTAATACCAAGTTGTGAAGGGAATCCATCACTAGCTCCATAACTGAGTAAGACAAAATCAACAAAATAGATATACGGTTAGATAAGCATTCACGTAATTAACAATATCTGACAAAACCATCTACAGAAGGAAAAAAATACAATAACTTACCCTCTGTATGAAAGCATGAAAACATTGCATTGTAGTCTCTGCAACATTATGCGAACCATTTCAAGACGATGGGCAATGTCTGCATTTAACTAGTCAAGGCCTCAGACAAAGATAAATCTGATGAACAAAATCCCAAAAACAATCTACGGATGTAAGAAAAGGAACAACAAAAGATTTTGAGTCTTCAGAAAACAAAAGGATACTTCCTGCATTTTCCTGGAAAAAGAGAATGGTAGGACCTGCAAACCCAATGACAACAGGTCTTAAGAGTAGTGAAGCCCAGTAAATCGTTACCAATTATTTATGCAATCCACAATATAAAGAAGAATAAGAAGCAAAATAAAAAATAAAAAATGATATACACAACACCAGCTGACAATTCCCTTATGTATGGACTAATAAGTTTTTTCTTAAGAGATCCACTTAAAAACGACTATCATCTCTTTGAACTATTCTTTTTATATTTCCATTTCGTGGTTGAATAGAATGTTTTTGGTGCCTATTTCCCTTAAATTCATTGTTCCCCTAATCATCGACGGCATAATGCTGCACAAAATTCACAGGCTTATTGTGGACTTTAACTCTTGAACTACATGCTTGGCCAAATATACCAACTTCTCATAAGAAATTGGTTACTACTTGCCAACACCCCAAGCGACAAAAATAATACTAACCTCACATACATAAGCATTACTTCTATGGATCACACATTTTCTCTCGATGCAACGGTATGAAGTTTTAGTCCTATATTGTTAAAACCCCACTTGTCTTGCCACCACAAAAGAAAAGATTTGAAAACAAAAGTAAAAGAATGAAACCCAATCACAGCCATTTACTAGCCCTCCAAGTTTTCCCTACTGAACTCAAATCAAGCTAAGCTGCAGTCTAATTGTGGTATTGAGGTTGGAATCAGAAAAAATCCCCTTCAGATTTAATATGATTTCTCCTGGATTCCGCTCCCACACCAGTAATCGTATTTTTCATAGAAGTCAATGAGCCAAGCCCCAACTACAAAAAAAAAAAAAAATCACCATCCAAATCAAATCAAATTTATATCAACCCCTAAAAAACCCTAAAATTCAATCATTAATCAAACACCCTTTGATAACACATACAATTACGCACACATCCAAACATTTATGAACACAGTTAAATTGAATTCATAGTTAAAACCTCGGCAGTCGGGCAATAGCTTGATGAACCAGGCATGGAGGCGGACGCCGTCGGAGGATCTGAGCCACACGTCCTCGTAAAGGAGGCGAAGGCGGGCAGGGGTGATCGGATAGGACTTGGTTAAACCAGGCAACACCGGCACATATACCAACTTCTCCTGGAATGCCACCAGCAAAGCCATCCCCGCCACCACTATTCCACCCACCCCATACAGTAACACGCTCACATACGACACCATCTCCCTTCGTCGCCTCTTCCAAATCACTTTCTCTCTCTATATAAACTTGTATGTATATGTATGCATCTAGAGATTTGAATTTTATAGTAGCAAAAGGGAATTGCAGGCACTGTAAACAAGAAGTTTTGAAATTGTGCCAGTTCAACTTCTCTGAGTTCTCTCTTTCCACATTTTTCTGAGTGGGGAATGAGTTGGTGAATTAAACGACGACGTTTGGAACAAAATGCATGGTTATTATATGCTACAATCAAAATCGACCGTTATTACATTGTTCAATAATAAATTATTTTTATTTTCTAAACCCAGCCAATTGAAATCAAATTTTGAGGAATAAATTCCCTAAAACTCAAGTTTCATCAATCACAAAATTAAGAAATTAAAAATTCAGAATTATATTCATAGCAAAATAAGTTCGATCGGCAAAATACGACACTCGTATTATTTAAGTTCTCGAAAAATTGAACTTGTCACTTTTATTGGAATCAATATGAGAGTAGTTTTTAGACTCGATTCCATAATTGATCTGAAAAAAATTAAGTTATCGAACCACATATGGCATAAACTCACAAATATCGCGGCATGCAAATTGCAGTGTTCATACAACCAATTATCACTAATTAGATTTATCGATCAAACAACTTATGCTGCCAAATAAGTAATTATAAGTTGTTTGGGGAATTGGATCTAATGAATTTCTCCAACTTACTAAGCCTATTAAAAAAAAAACTACTAATGTTGAGGGGTCTGAAACTTTATTTTCACACAATTTTATAGAGAAGTTTCCAAACTAAATGACCTTTCAAATTGGTCACCTAGTAGGCCAACAAAAGAGTTGGAAGACAACATCCATATTGGAAGGCAGATGTTCGGAGGGAGGAGAGCCACCAAATGACAGATCAAAATGTGTATAAGATGTGATCGCATCCGGATTAATTTTGGTGGCAAACTAGGGGGGAAGGCTGCCACTCCTCAGAATTAGTCGGATGAAGTTTGGACACCTAAGTTATCAAACAAAAAAAGAGTTGATTTTACAGATTTCGAGATTTTGTTGGTATAAATTTTTCAAAATTATAAGATTGACAATCACCATTTTAGCTATACAAATTTTATCTACTTCTATAACTATATATTCGTTTAAATAGGTATCTAAAAGCTTAACCAAGCAAGCTATTTGAAAGGTTATCGATGATGATGAAAATAAATAAGAATGCGTTTGATTGGTATAAAAAAATATTTCCTGAAATATAAAATTATTTCTTTGTTCCGAGGAAAACAAAAATCTATTCCCCTAAATAAAATGTTTTCCTTAAAAATAAAGAAAATTAGGCATATTTTCAAAAGTTGGAAAATAGTCAATGGAAAATAAAGTAGTAATCAATAGGAATTTAAGTGAAAAACAAACACACTCTTAGTGTAAAATTGAGTAATAGTCGGAACAAGAGGTGCAATTCAGTTCCCTTAATAAGATAAAAATTGAATTATATAAAATGCCTAGTTATTCTCCCATATTTGTACAACTAAAAGCCATGTATTATGAAATTCACTAAGTAGTTATGCAACAAGAGATTATTTGAGTGAAAATAAATAACTAAGAATGTGTGATTAAATAATAGAAAGCAGTTATAGATTCAATGTGTATAATTATTTATGTGAAAATAAAAATGAGTTCGAAGAAAAATAATTTTCAAATAAATTGTCTAAACAAACGTTTCTGTACAAAAAAAAATAAAGAAATAAAATAAAGATAGATTCTCAAAGATCCATGATCTCTTTATATCCCTATTTTTTACATGCACTTTTTCCCTCTTTGGGTAAATTACAAACATAGAAATAGTCTCTTTTTGAGGAAAGATAATAAAACAAACTAGCAAAATTAAAAAATTTAACTTATAAAAGAATATTTAATAGATCAATAAATAATTTCAGCAGCAAATACTATGACAAAATTTTAATCCACTATTAAAATTAGAAGAAAAATAGAAATCCTTCATATCGTCAATATCCCTCCCTTTCCGGACCCAAAAAAAAAAAAGAAGCAAAAATACCTAAAAGATTTTAGGCTATAAAAGTAGCTGAAAAAGCTAAGACCCATGTTGGGTTTTGTGATCCAAATCTGGTCCAAATTTGTCTAGGGCTTCGCATTTTGGAGTATTGGGCTTGAAGATGTCAAAATAGGATTCAGGAAGGAAAAATGATGGATTGACGACGCTGGACGGACGCTAGCCTCCAGCTCGAGCGAGATGAGCAATATTGGAATAGCGAATTCGTCACTAGCCTGTCACTGAGACGTCGCTTGAGCGACAGGCTGTCGCCCACTTATCTCTTGAGCGACGGGCTGCGAATTGTTTTCCCTATTTTTCGGTTTGTTTTACATGATTTTTTGAAGTAATTACTATATTTTAGGGTTTTGGACGTTTCTCCTATAACTAGTGGACTCTTCATTCAATTTTATGAGCAGAATATTGCATAAATTTGATTATCTCTCCATTGGTTGTTAGTAAAGTATTCTGTTTCTCTGTCAATTCATCTTCTTGTTTTTGTTTTCTTTTAATCTTATTTTTTTGTACGTTCTATACTTCATATCGCACCATATCACCTCTTCAAGTTCCTAACAAGTGGTATCAGAGCCAAGGTTCAGAAGTTCCGCAGAGCAAGGATTTGATTCATTCGAAGTTTTTTGATCGATCTTTTCCATGAAGTATGACATTCCACTATGGATCGCAGTACAATATTATAACAAAAAAAAATAAAAATGAACCGAGGCCCCAGTAGCATATCGCCAGAAAAGAAGGAAACCAGAGAAGACGAACTAGGTTACCAGCGCTGCCCTGCCCCGCCCGCCATCTTCTTCCCAAAAATGCTTTCGGCGGAGCCTAGCATGCGCGGCCGCCCCCCGGCCGGATGCTGGGTCGACCACTGATTATAATGTAAGGAAATATTAAAATTTCAGAATTTGCCAATGTTTATGCGTGTATATATAGGTGTGCAGTAGGGAAAAAATGATGGGGAGAGAGATGATAAATTGATATAATGGTGAAATTGGGCAGAATTATGGTGAGGTAGAATTCAATTTTAAGGTGCTAGGACGTTTTGCTTCATTTTCACAGTTAATCCAATGTTTCAAATTGCAAAGTATTGTATGGGCGACATTTATGTATATTGAATAGAAAAAGAAATGAATTGAGTTGTGATTTCATTGAGTAGAATGAGTTAAAGGAGCTTTGATGAATTGGCCAATTGTAATTAATGGGTACCTGCAACAAGAGAGAAATGAATAGGGACTCAACTGTAAGTTTCTTGTTTCATCTTCCAATAACAAACATTATTTTCAATTGGAAAGGGATTGCAATTGGATATGTATTGGCCTCAATAAAAGATAAAGTGAAAGGAGAAATGGGATGAAAAATAAAAACATTGATGGATTTTCTTTCATAGGTAGACTAATATGGAAAAAGAGAAAAGAATGAGCAATAGTTGAGGTGCTGAGGTCTTATATTTGTTCATTTGTTGGGGGTTGGATTAAATGGCTAATAATATCAAGAAATGTCTAATTTTCCAAGAAATAGCGAGGTCGGGATAACTTGTC
>CAIGRF010409706.1:0-28548 GCA_903798235.1 Fraxinus ornus
TAGAAAGGATTATTTCGATTGGACGAGGGATAAATTCTTGGGGGACATTAATGGGCTAAAGCATGTGTAACTCTAACTTGTGTGGTTTGTGTGTTCGGCGTTTACAATACTGAAGCTAGATTGAAATCTGTGTTTTTTTTTTCTTTTTTGTATTTCGTACTCGACATTCAAATAGTGGTGCAAGGATTGACGTGTTTTTGTAATATAACTGCAAGCTATTCTAGTTATTTTAACTATGCATCTCATTCGCTTACTTATCCCACTCTAATGGGATGCAATATTCGTTCATCAGAGTTTTATGGAATGAACTGAAATGCTATTGAAGTTCTTTTAGATTAAATTGCTATTTCCTATTCCTAGTTTAGTTTCTTAATTACTCAGTCTTCTTTGTTACTAAGTGATTAGTGATTTTGAAAATTTTCTCCAATCTTGTTATTATAAAGAAAAAGGGAGCTCATAGCTTATTGTCCCTGAACTTCTTATGGCAGGTTTGGGAAGGTGAACAGAATGGTACTAAACAATGTTAAAGAAGAAAAAGGAAGTGAATATTTAGTTCGTTCTTCTGATATTGTATACCAAACATAACCTTAATGTTTTTCCAGCTTGAATCCCCATCACTGCCACCAAATATTCGTGTTTTTGAATGAAAAACATTATAAAGTTACAGCAAGAAACTTTTGGAAAACAAGTTAACTAGAATAGTTTTAATCCCCTGTGCTGTTGTTTTCTTCTTGTGTTTATGCCATGTCTTTTGAATGAGATTATTTTAATGTTGGATGTTATATTTGAAGCTTGTCATTTATGCTTTGTTACATAAATATCGGTATTTGTCAAGATAATGGAAGTATAAAGGAAAGGTATTTGCCAAAGAGTTGGCACTGTAGAGTATTCTTCTCAATTTTTATATCTGTTGGTTGGCTTTGTTCTGTTCTTTCATTTATGCTTAAAGGTGATTGATTTGCACAAGGATGCCATTGACGTTAACCATTGTTGCTTTGTTTGCTCTGTATCTTCAGCTGTTGCATTCAGTTTTAGTTTAATGATGATATTTCTCCTGCAGATGGGGCGGGGAAGAAATACTAAGATGGACATGAAGGAAAAATCTGAATCTTCTTCTTCATTGGGTAATTTTAGTATATGTGCTAGGAATCTAAAAAGTCATGAACTATGTGCAGTTATATTTGGTTGTAAGCATCACACAATGGGTGAATGCCTAAGTAAGAAGTTGTTTGGTGCGTTTCTTCTAGAGCCCACAATGTATAATTACTTTACTTTCAGGTTTGTCCAGTTGAAGTTGTTGACCCTTTTTTATTTTCTATGGCAAATTCTTGAGCAGGTTTACCGTCTCTACATTTCTCTTATGTGAAGAATGTCAGCACTGGCTTACCACTCTTTCTCTTCAACTATAGTGATCGGACACTCCATGGTATCTTTGAGGCTGCAGGCCATGGACAGATGAATATCGACCCGAATGCTTGGATTGTTAACGAGGGAACTCAAAGGACAGCCTATCCTGCACAGGTATACAAATTATTGGTACTTCATGCTTATATCACATGGTTTGGCAAATAAATAAATGTATCGTGCTGTTTTCTTTCAAGGTGCGAGTCAGTGTCCGAAAGAAGTGCCAGCCTCTGTTTGAAGATAAATTCGGACCAGTAATTGGTCATAATTACTATGAAAGGCGGCTCTTCTGGTTTGAGTTAGACAAAGGACAGACAAGGAAATTGATCGAGCTATTCTCCTCTTCACCAATCCCTCAAAATGTTCCTCGTACACCAACTACTGGTATCTGCCATGCATTGCCCTCCGGTGTTATAGCCAAGCCAGCTGACAGAATCGACAATCCAGTCTTAGAAGACGTAATTGGTCATTTGAATCACCTAAATCTGCATTGTGTTTCGCCTGATCAAGTTTCAAGAGTGACTGATGCAATCTGGAAAGAGAACACCAACAAGAAGTGGAGCGATTTGTTTAAATCTTGATCAGCTCCTGGCTTCTGATCAGCTGCTGTATATTGCTGATATATATATACCGACCTTCTGGATGTTTTCCTTTTTGGATTTAACAAGCAGATGCTGCAGTACTGTGTTCAGGAGTAATATATGTAAGGAAAATGCTATGTGTACATTATGGTACACATATCACAATCCTGTATGTAATCACGTTGTGCTCTTTTTGTGAAACTCTAGTACTTCCTGTTGAGTAGAGCCTCGACAAGGGATCTTCTAATTAGCTCGATACCGATACCTTTTACCGTTGTGAATTTGTAATGGTTGAACGTATTGCATTTCCAGCTATGCACGTATCTACTTCAGCAGAAACGAATCATGTCACGGCTTGAGCTTTGTTCCTTGTTTGGTATATGAGCACTGAGATCTTACAGACTCTACTGCTTAAAAGATACAAGTTCATGGCGCCCCCACTGCTGTCAACTTACCAAGAAAATTGTGTGTATAGCAAACGGTATTAGGTAGAATTAAGTGTCATATCGAATGAATTTTTGTTCTATAGAAGTCTCGAGCTTGTCTTACCAAAATGGCCTTTTTGGTACATGGATAACACAAATTGTATGATCTCAAACCTAAGCTTAAAGGTTGCTTCAGGAGGAACCCATTCCGTTTCAGAAGCCTCTACGAGTTGCCGAGTTGGTAAGTTAATGAGTAGTAAACCCTTGAATAATGAAATTGATGGAGATTACCGATGAGTGGCTAAAGCAAAATCCCGAGAGTGCAAATTAAAGAGAATAATTAGCTAAAGTAAAATTGATGGAGATTAGTTGCATATATATATATATATATATATATATGGAGAATTTCGGGGCATGTGTGGGCCTACGTGCTCAATTCGTAGTTTGAATATTGCACAATGTTCCAAAGAAAATTCTCTAGTTCCTTTGCAATCTAGTATTTGAATGATTTTGTCATCTAAGTAACTGAAAAAATCTCATGCCTTCGTCACTCGAGCAGTGCAATTCCAACATGCCCTTGTTTCCATCCTACGGAATTCGCACGTTACGATTTGCACCTTCAGCCATGACATTGGAATAGGGAAAGACAACCCCTATGTCATATCCATTTTCTAACATGCCAAAATTACCTACTCCATCCGTCCCTATTATATAGGTTTCTTTCGTTATTCACACGAATTAAGAAAACTTCTTTAATGTCATTGGAAAATTAATTTTTGTCAAGATCTTTCCTAATTTACCCCTATTTAATTTTCAGTATGTAAAACTAAATTATTGTTGGAATTAATAAAGAATTTGAAGTAGAAGAAGAAATGAGAGTTGTTCCAAATTTACCCCTATTTAATTTGCAGTATGTAAAACTAAATTATTGTTGGAATTAATAAAGATTTTGAAGAAGAAGAAATGAGAGTTGTTCTATGTTTCCAAAAAGTGGTAAATGTGCGTATTTGGATGATTTCAAGAAGTTGGCATATTAAGTAGAAAAAAATTTAATAAGGGTATATTGGTAAATGAACACAACAAAATATCCTATATTAGGAAACACGCTTATATATTTGAGACAAGAGAAAAAAGAAACTCAACCTAGAGCCCGTTTGTGATGGATTAAAATTAGATTAACATTGAAAAACTAGTCGTTATTGTTGACTTTTATTAGACGATTGAGATCCAATAACGACTATATTTTCAATTTTAATCTCTCCCAAATGGGCTCTTATATAATTGAGATGGAGGGAGTAATACATTAGTGAGGAAATTACTATCACTTCATTTATCTATATCTATGTAATGCTTTTTGTATCCATCGATTCTCTTAATCATCCACTGTTCCTATTGAATGACATTGTACCATCCAGATAACAATCTTTAGATGTACAAAACTTCAAAATTTCGAAATTAACAGCCAAACATTCAAAAAACCACCAAATTTCTAATTTTTTTTTTATCTACTTTTTAAATTTTAATAATTTATTTTACAGTTTTTTTGAAACAATAATCTATTCTAATAAATGGAGCTAAATTCGAAACTATTGGATTTCCAATTCCAAAATCCAATTAACCTCCATTTTTTCAAAATTCATTTTCAACCACACATTTTACTATAAAATAATTTTACACGTAAATCGAAAATACTTTCTTACTTTTTGACCACACATTCTCCAACAAAATACTATTCTAAAATATATTTTGACAAAAAAATGGAGCTCAAACAAGAACTAAAATTTAGTTATCCATGAAAAATTTAATCTAAGTTATAATTGATCCAATTAGACCCTTGTTTGGTCCCATTAAAATCTTAATCTTTCTTAATTTTAACCACATTCTTCAAATAAAATAATATACACAAATTTAAATATTTTTATTACTTTTCAACCGCAGATTCTCCAATCAATAACTATTTCAAAATTTATAAATTCTCCCAATGGGGCCAAACAATGACTAGAAGACACTATCACAGATTTCTTTTTTATTTTTTTTCCCAAAACGCTGTCGTTTGGATCTCTAATACAAATTCTGGATTCAATCGGCTCTCATAGTCGTGCTTTATTAAAAATTAATCTGCTATGAAGTTTCAGAAAAAGAAATGAAAATTAGTCGCATGCTTCTGAATCCACAATTTCTTCTGGTTTTCACGGTAACGATTCTGCACCGAGTCAGCCGTGACTCGGTGTTGGCACAGTGCGAACTAAGTGTTAGAGAAAACAACAAGCTCTACAACTACAGCTTAGCCTCGCCGCTTCCTAAATTTCCCCATGGAATCCTCAGTGAAGATGGGTATGTCTCTAATTTACAATTCGTATGGGCCTGTTTGATTATATTTTTTGAGAATGGATTTTGTGAAAATTATTTTTTCACGTGGATGTGTGGTTAAAAAGTCTGAAATGCAAAATTATTTTATTGAGAGAATGTAACTTGGAAAATGAGATTGTGGAGAAATGAATCTTAAGGAATCTAGGCCATTCGAGGACTATGAATGTCTATATTCCTGCATAAAATGCATTTATGTGTGGCATAAGGCAATCGATGCACTTAATTATTTGAATTTAGTATAGATTTGTTTCTTCAGAAAATAATCAACAGTAGTAAAACTTGAATCAAAGAACGCACCACTGGCGTTTAGAATATTCACTATTGTGCTGTATAGTAAAAATGGTAGTTCAGTGCTGTGCAGTTATTGATTTTGGTGGCCTACTTTTTGGTTTTAGGTTTTATAAAGTGGCAGCAAATGGGACTGTGCTATTGTTTCAGGTTGGCTCTATCAGGTTACATTATAATTCTTTATTTATTTAGTTTCATTTATTTGACTTGTATTAAAAGTATTCCTATTATATGTACTGAAATTTAGGCTTTTAGCAATGGTTGTATAGTTTTAGGGTTAGCTAATAATCATCTAATGAACTACTTTCTACAATTATAGATTTAAAAATGAGCTTAGAAATAATTTAATATGCTTTTCACTAAATTCATAATCTGATTTACTTTTTACTCTTGTTGCAATTCTCTGTCTGTCTGGAGCAGCTATGCAGTACAATGATATTCAACCATGATCCTCCTATGTGCGTTGGCTGTAAGGTATGGGCTTTTTGATACTAGCAACTTTATTGGTTTTCTTCGTTATTTTCTCTCTTTTCATGTTAAAAAAATTGAGGAAGTGTTGAGGATTTGCTTCTTCATATCACTGCTTCGCATCCTTATGTAGAAGTTACTTAAATTGTGACTATTTGCATATATGGTACTTGAAACTAAAATCTTAAGAAGAAAGAACTTCGATTCTATTTCTGATAACAAAGCTCCGATGTGAACAAATATAGGGTTAGAGTTTTAGCGTCAATGATTGCATATTCTCTAGGCGCAATGAGTTCATCTTTGAGGTACCAATATTATTTTTAAGCTTAAAACAATTTGTTTAATACTTTAAACTAATCACTGCAAATCATTGTAGTGTAACCAATAGTTTTATCTTATTCTCTCTCTGCTTTCTGTTTGTTGACCTTCATATAGTACAGATGAATGATTTTCCTCTACTATGTATTCTGGATATAAGAAATCTCAACACCTAGTTTTCAGTTTTATCATTGTGCTGCTGAATTTTATGTCCTTTATATTTGTAGGACTGTGGTGGTCCAGCTCGCTGTGGCATGGGTTGCAGTGCACTTGTGTCTAACAAAATCGATGGTAACTAATTCAGAAATTTGTTGTCTTTGATTTTGGTTTTACTATACTAGCAAGGTTTTATGTTGCTAAGTTGATAAAAGTGGCCAGAGTTTAACTTATATAATGAATATGTAAATAGGATGGGAGCTCAACAAAGAATATGAAAATTTACATAACTAATTACTTAATCCCTTTAACTTCATGATCCATCTATTGACAAAATTAAATTAAGATGATTTTGAAACTCATTTTATGCCAACAGCTCAATGAGCTATTAGTTAAAAATTGGACAAGAGTTGCTGCGTGAGTATTATAAACATGTGACTGCATTTGTTATTAGGAAAGGAAATATAGAAATAGTTTATGTCATATTTGGACATTCGATACACAGTCAATATTGGCCGATTCTGGTGTTTGGACGTGTTAGGATATAATATTGAGTAGTGAAGGAGTGGATGATGAGGGCTGGTTAAAGACTTAAAGTTAAGGCCATTTGGCAGGAGTCTACGATTTGCATGTGTAGTGATTAGGGTTAGTAGAATTCCAAATTTTTCTTGCCTTCTGCTAGCTGTCTATTACCACATTGGTTGTGCTAACTGCTTACATATTATAATTTTTCCTTTCTTGGGCTTTCATTTTCAAGAAAATAATTGGTACAGGTTGAGAAAACCAAGCTGCACGTGGATTTGAGATAACCACAAGTTGTGTATATCTAATTGTGCATTTAGCAAGTAGTTGTTCCACTCTTTGTATGACATATCCAAATATGGGCATGCTTATGTATAGAGATCAATTACTCATGATACCTTATTTGATTTCATATTTTCTCTTACTCGAAAGGTTTCAAGAGTCTTCTCTCATGTAAAAAGTGATATGATGTGCTTAATATGGGGAATGAGAATGGTTATGAATTCTGACCATGATATGACTTGGTCATTTTTTCCCTGGCATTGAAACTATAAAATTGAAATACACGTTCCCCTACCTTAGTGCAATTATATGCCCTTCTTGTTGCTATTACAAAAACTGCTGCAATGTGTGACATACCTGTCTATATAATTTATTTTAACCGACAAGAGCTCATAATTCTACTGAACGCTGCAATACGTTGCTTAAGAAATTCGATAATTTCACCATCTCAATTTTATTGTAACCAACAAGCGCTCACACTTTTTTTTTTTGAATTAAATTGATAATTTCTTTCGGCAGGTTATCCTGTATGTACTACTCTTGGTCGTCCATCAAGCATGCATATTGATGTCCTCGGTAAGTTCAACTAATCCCAAAGATTCTGTACACATCCCAGTCTGTGAGGGAAGGGAGAAAAATGTCAACTTGCTTGCTTTTTGGAATGTTTTCACTTGGATTACTACTGTAACTTGATAATAGCACTGCCGTCCCATGATTATTATGTCTTCGTGAATATGTGGAATTAAATATGACTTTCGTCCATAATGGTTCAGAAAGTTACATGAGACAATACTCTTCCTTTTGGTTGACTAATTTTGTGGCAGATAAAAAGAGTCCCCACACGGGAATCACAGTTAAGATGTCAAACAATGGTCCACAGCATAATTGTTCACTCTCTGTGACGGTTATGTGTAATTCAAATGGAGTCCAAGTACGATCTTGATCCTAAGTCAATCTAATGAATTACTGTGGTTTTCCTCATCTTCAATTTAGACTGATTCGTGGCATTGTGGTCCATAAATTTATTCTATTTCTGTTGTGCAGGGTCCTCAGACATTTGACACCGTTGGATTTTGTGATTATGTAAGCACTTATCTCTAGAATTTCATTAGTAATTCAGTATGCACATGTTTTTAAATAATAAATATCAGCTCAAATTGCAAAAAAATTGTGAGCCTGCATTAAATGTGTGAGTCAGTCAGCCTTCTATTATTGCACTTTCTAATGATATTCTCTAAATTGACAGTGGTCATGGCTTAGTTATAAGAACAATATTCGAGTTACATTTCCCTCTGTTGTATATTTATGTATTCTTTTGTGGGTTATATGTCTGCATTGATTCTATAGAGTCTTGTCTCTACAGGAATTATTTGCCTTTATCAGCTTAGTACTATATTTATTTCTTGCCTCTTCATCAGTTTGCAGTAGGTCACATCGCATGTATGTTTTATGTTACGTAGAACTATATTAATTCATTTTCTGATGATAGCTGATTACTTTATGTTGGATTGGTTGGACCATTGTTTCTTAGTAAGAAATATGCTGATTTTTTCTGTTGACATTTACATAATAGAAAATTATATAATATAGACATGAAACCCTTTAACTATTTGTCTCTGGATTTGATACAGTGTAGACTCTCTGGGAAAGTAGCTCCACACTCCCCTCTCCCTTATGAAGGGTAAGGGAAAAAATAAAAAAAAAGAAGGACAAGAAAGAAAGGATACTTAGCCACTGTTTGATTTGGATAAAAAATTAGATTCTTAGTAGATTTTGATAATAGTTGGTGAAATATATGGTTGAAAAGTTGATAAGAGTTGTAGGTCTCATGAAATGTATGGTTGAAAATGAGTTCATTTTTTAGAAAGACGAATTTTTTGAAAAGTTGGATCATTCGAATTTATTTGGGCTTTCATTCTTTGCATGTCGAAGAAATCCCTCATAGTCATGTTATTTGAACCATTCAAACATATTGGGCTCCTATCCTTTGCGTGGCAACAAAATTCCCCGTTGTCTTCATCAATTTTCGTGTATGAATCAACCTCGAAAGATTTCTTTTGTTTATCCTATATCGTGATACCATGTAATCCTAATAGTACTCCTAAAGGAAAGTTATATTCATCAACTTCATTTACACTCTGTACTTGGAAGCCCGATAATTCCCATAATACCTATGATGGTAGGTTATCTTCATCAATTTCGACAAGTGCATTATATGTCTTCATTTTAAAATGGTTAAGGGCAATGAGATCCATCGTAGTCATGTGATCTTCATCAAATTTAGGATTCCATGTCTCAATTTTTTGGCCTCTTGCTTCGAATTTATTGTTAACAAAGTCAAGAAAAATAAGTAAATTAGCTGAAAAGAAAAAAAAATTCAAATTAAAGCTAGAATTAACTAAAAACTAAATAACTATCGACAACGACACCAAATCTTGATCTTAAAATCCTACAAGTATATGGTATCATAATCAAGTAATACAGAATGTGTAAAATATCATTTTTACGATGATTAAGTATTTAATCTAGTTTTCAATTAAACCTAACTTTAATTGAATTGCAAGATTAGGTAAGTTTTATATGAACAAACTAAAATATGTGACTATTCTAACTAATTGGAAAACGGTATAAAATCAATTAATTGACAAACAATAGACTTCGAATCCACTCGTTCATCCATTTTAATTTCAATTCCATTAATTGACAACTACAATCCATCGAGTAGAACTAAACATATTCTCGCATGTGACCCTCCTATATCTCTATGATGAACATGAAAATGTGAAGATACATTAAATCACAAGAAAATTCAAAAGAATGATGCAAAGTATAGCGGTATATTTCTATCATATAGTAGAGTTTACCTATGATGCTTGGACTTTATTAAAAAGAGTCCAAATTTCGAACAAGAGTACGCGAGTGTCGTCTTTCACACTTCAATTTTGAATTTCTCAGAAGTTCAAATGTGAAAAGTTACATAATAATTAAGAGGTAAATTGTTAAAAGATAGAACATGTCCCTTAAAATCAACTAGAAAATTGTACTAAAAGTCCAAAATATCAAAAACAGCATAAATTTACATGACAAAAAGCACAAAATTAAAATAAAAGTTAGAAATGACATTATTGATTAAAATTGCATACCTGCTTGAAAATTGAAGGATCCGCCTTATATTTCATACTCATACACACGTCCTGTCGTCAACACGGGTAGTCGGCCAGAATGCTAAGTCCGAGCATAACAAGAGTTTACAATAATTGTTACTACGTGAAAAATTCTCATTCATTCTCTCAAATGTTAATAGATATCACAAGATAACTTATTTATCGATCAATTAATTGAAAAGCATTACACTCCTAACAATCATTCAAAGCCAAATAATCATTCAGTTTCAAAATCCGGAATTTAAAATCAAAACTCCAAAACATAGGATTCAATGTTATCCTAGCATTTATACAACTAGCCAAGCATCATATTAATTTCAAAACATTAAATGATTGTGAATTAATTTCAAAGCATCATATTAACTTCAGAACATAGAGTTTACGATAATTGTGATATCAATAGAATTCACAAGACAATTCAACTAGTGATCAATTATTTGAAAAACATTTAACTCCTAACAATCATTCAAAACCAAATAATCATTCAATGTCAAAATCCGGAATTTAAAATCAAAACTTCAAAACATAGGGTTTAACGTTATCCTAGTATTTATACAACTAGCCGAGCCTCATATTAATTTCAAAACACAATTGAATTGATACGCCAGCCAGAATTTAGAGTTTGGAAAGAAGATGAAAAGAAATCTTGAAAGTCTTGAATATCTTTAATGGTTCCTTGATCAATCCCCTCTTGTTCTTTTTCAACCCAAAAATTAGATGGATGGAAGTATATGGATACGTATGTTGTGATGCATATTTTGTTACAAAGCTTGTATAAAGCTTTGAAAGAATTATGAATTTTTGTTCATTAAAAGCTTCCTCTATGGATATTTTCTTAGCAAGATTTATGTATTTTGTAGTCCAAGAGCTTCTATAATGGTACATATTCATATGTATTTATAAACCCAAGAATTAGGTGAAAACTGTGCCCTAATTGCTTTCCAAATAGAAGTAGAGTCGAACAAAGAATCTAGATTTTTCCTCCTAGACTGACCTTGATTGCAATCACACAATTAGCAAATTTTGTTTTATGTTTCTGAATTTTACGTCCTTGCGATCGCAAGACACAAGGATTATCCCTTGTATTTTGGTCCCCTGCTGTTTCCTCTAGCTCAACTTGAGTCCTTTCTATGTGCAATTTTGGTTTTCATCTTTGACTCTTTACAATTTAATCTTCCACATTCTACATTTGTCGGAAATTGATTCGATGCAAGTTTTGGAAGTTCGCAATTTAGTTCTTAAACTTTCCAACTATTGAATGTAACTCCCAAAACTCATGAATTTCTTTCAAATTCTTTATTAATTCTTCTAATTGATCATGTGCACTCTGGGTAATCTTCAATTTGAATCTTCAATTTGCTTTGAATTAACCTCAATTAAGCTCCAAAACTTCCCTTTTCACGCCAGTTGTATCCAAGTTAGGGTTTTACCTACAATTAATTATATTTAAACCAAATTAGGTAGATATCCGCCCAATTTAGCAATAAATAAGCATGTTTAGAAGCCCGGATAAGTGTATCATATGCTATAAAGTTGAAACACGTTTCTAGTTGAAGAGTATCTTTTCTTTTTCTTTTGTATTTCACCAAATATTCATAATAGTTTCTGTTTCCACTGGGCATGGAGGATAACATCCTTTGGTGTGTTTTACAGAAACAAACATTCCTTGAGTTGTTTTTTTGATCCCAAATATTCCATCCCGAACAACTCCCCCCAACCTGCCACCTGTACCTATTGTTTTGAGTACAAAAGATCTGTTCTCTTTAACATTACTGTATGAATTGTAAAGAACCCTAATTAAAGAACTCAATATTTAAATCACAATGAGGTAGCATAAATCTCAAACTTCGATACTCTGTCTGAATTCTTCCTGATCCTTGGATTTGCCTTCTAACAATGTTACAGTAGAAACATGTTAAGTGAACTTTTCTTTTTGGACTTCTGAACTTGGGAGTGCGGATGCTTCTGATTCATATTCAATACGACTTAAAAAGGATTGTCTGCGTATCAGTGTGCTCTGTGCTCCATATAGAGAGGCCTATTTATTCTATAACTGTTGTTTGTTTAACTTTATGATCTTTTATTAATATCTGAGATTGAAGAAATGAACTTACTGTCAATTTTTATTTACATCTGTTATCTTGCAGTTGCAGACATGTTCATGTCTTGTAACTAACCTACTCTGCATCACAAAGGCCAAACTTGCTGATAATTTGATATTTTCACGCCTTGTGTATAGAAATATTTGCATCACAGAGAATAAAAAATGGTTAATCGCTTAATAGTTGTTGTTTGTCATGTAACTGTATTTTGTCATTGATGAAATTTTTGAATTAGTGAGTGACATTATATTCTTAGGAATGGGTGCACTACTTTCACTTTTTCAAGTTAATAGGTTTTCTTCCCCACCCACCCCAAAACCCATCTGACAGACTACACAGTTAAAGCATCCATCAGGCTGTGCCAAGATTATATCATCTCATGGAAAAGGATTGGGCTGGTTTGGTACTCTCATGGTCATGTAAGGATTCAAATCCTGCAATGTCTTAATTTCATTCTTTTTTCAAACAATGTTTGATCTCTTTATACTGATTGATTTTGTTTTCAGCATCTTGTGCCTCTTTGGAGTTTACTTGCTAGCTGGTACAATATATCGGTACTTCTTCCTGCACATTCATGGTATAGATGTATGTAACATTCTTGTACTTGAAGCCTTTTCTTTTCTTCGGATTCTTAATAATAATTATTATTTCTATGGTCGTCATCATATTTATTTTTTGGCCAGTCAGGAGTTTCTGTGTTGAAAAATGTCTTCGTAGGATTTTTGATTTTTTTGGATTAAGTATTGCAATCTTTTCCTACAAAGTAGGCCTTCTTGGAAACAGAGTTCTGGTTGGCACAAGTTAATTGCATTGAGTAAAGATAAGAAATGTAGCAAATTGTCAGGGATAAGGAAATCGATGTCCAGGGAATTTTAAGGCCTAAAGACCAAAGACAAAATGCAAATAGAAACAAGTTTCTCTGTTTCTTTGTAATACTAGGAAATCCTGTTCTTTGGCAAATTAAAAGGTGAAATTTTAGCTTCAAGAAAAGAAAAAAGGTAACATAAATGGTGAAGGGATCATGGTTCCATTAGGATGTCGCTGTTCCTTCACCACTTAAAGGGATTCATATATAGATTTAATATGTGACTTCTGTGCTTTCATGTAGCAAGTGCTAGGTTTCTTTTCTATTATCTTATCATGGGGAGTGAAGGGATTATTAGTATAGCCTTCATTGTCGATGGTATGTGCATTTTGTTTTTGCTCGTGTCCAAGCATTAATTCACCAAGCGATTCTGCCATTCAGATACTTTTAGAGAAGCTTAAAAGGGATTGACGTAAAGTTTCAAGGCTCATGCTACCCAGGCCTAGTTAATGGATTTTGCAAGTGTTCATCATTTTACAGTTTATATTTTATGTAAGACTTTACGTTGTTCCACAAATGGATTGAATCAAACTTCTTATGGGTAGCATATAACAAAAATAATCACAGTTGAAATCGAAGTTTAACGTTACTTATTTCTTGGGGGATCTAACCAATACACTTTACCAGTTTGTAAAACATAGGTAAAATGACTTGTCACATTTTGTTTTACATTTTAAAAAATATGAAAATTTTAGTTGTTGCTCGTCTCAGATTTGCATTGTACTGTGATGTTGAAATTTATATTTCCATTCAGCTGTTATTTCCTCAATTTTCAGGCCATTCCAAACCTGGATCTCTGGGCTAGCTTACCACATAGAATACAGGTACTTTTGATGATTTTTCTTGTGGTGAATGTTCAACATGTAAATACTTTACTTTTATATATTATTTTTTCCCTTGAAGTCCATGAATTTGTACCAAGCCCCGCCCCCACCACACCCCTCGATACAAATGTTGGGGGAAGGGGGTATAAATGAGCTCGAAGGGTTTGAATTTTCATTCTCCTGTGTTCTCTTTTGCAGAGTCTGTTTATGTCTTTGGTGAGGAGATTCAGAGGACCATCACATGGTTACCGGAGCTCATATTCTCCAGTTAATTTTTGACAACGTGATTGCTAGTGACTATTTTGATCAATTCCTGATATGTTTACGCATTGGAAATTCTGCATGGATAGCACTGTGGATCGATTTCTTTTACAAGCATCTGCGCCTGCCTCTATTTGATAAAGGCTATTTGCTTTGACTGAGGCAATAGTCCTTACCCTTTTCCCGGATTGACCTACTCCTGAAATGGCCATTTAGTTTGCTAGAGGTTAATTATTCAACTGCTCGTTTTCATATTCAGAATGCCAATGGCAGAACAAGGGTCTAATCTTTCGTTCTTGGTGTGTGTCATTTGATATTAACATGATTATAGTGGATGTTACAATTTTAATTCATTAAAGACGTGAAATTGGAATTGATATTGATTCTTGACGATGTTGTTTACCCTTGATGTCTTCACTTTGTATAATTGTTAAGGATTATGGTTTAAGATACAAGTATGGTGGGTAAGATCTATATTA
Source organism: Fraxinus ornus (assembly GCA_903798235.1). NCBI lineage: Eukaryota > Viridiplantae > Streptophyta > Magnoliopsida > Lamiales > Oleaceae > Fraxinus > Fraxinus ornus. Next base: position 14,510 of record CAIGRF010409706.1, read on the forward strand.
TAGCTCCTTAGAATGAGAATTCAAAGGTGAAATTGTTGAACCAAGTTGCTGGTTTTTGAAAGCTTACTTTAACATAGATGGTGGGACCCACTTTTGTATATAATTTTTGAATAATTCTATTTGTACATCATCATTTATAGATTTTTTTTATAGATTGATGAGGAGACCAAAAAAGGGGAGTTTTGTTTTCTCGGTTGATTTGTGAAATTTTGACTCAATCATATCTCGCTACGTTATCTATTTGTAAAAAAAATTATAATTTGTGATGTATATGTAGCACAACCATATTTTTTTTCCTACCTGGTGACCCGCAAGACCTTGAGCATATGTTGGTTCACAGGATTGAGGGAGACAATGATGTTACAATAGTCAAAATTTTAGGTTTCTTTTTCAATACTATCATTTATATAATTCTCTACCAAACAAATTGAAATTTTAAGTTCTTAAATCTCATCTGTCTATTATACAAGTTTAATCCAAAAAAATTATATTTCAGTTGTCACCTTAATTCTAATTGTTAGACCCAAATTAACACTCATTTTATTGATTAAACTTCAAATTTGGAATAAGAAAAATCCAATATTTTATCTTCCTAATTCCAAATTTTAAAAAAAAGAAAGAAAAAATCCTCTTAAGTCCCTTTCCATTGAGACTTAAGTACCAACCTAATGAAGTTGAAATATTACCATAAATATTACTCACCTCTAAGATCCTTCCAAATCACTCATATTTTTTGTTCTGCATGTTTGTGACATTTTATTACTCAAAAGAGTGGAAAATGATTTGCCATCTTTACCAACTTATCTTTGAAGCAAAGCAAATTCAAACTAGCATCATAACACCCATCTCCAGAAAGATATGATTCAACAAAAAACCATGATACGTACACACACATAACACTACATACATATACATGGCTTTTAACTTTTTTTCTTGTCGTATATTGTTAAGTGTTACTTTTCAATCTAACTCTTAAAACACGTTAAAAAGTCTTGAGGCTCAAAATTAAGAGAACAAAACATGATAATTACTTGCATAAAATGATTTCGTGTTTAATTTAAAATGCTTGATTGTAATAATAGGATCACATAACCAAAAAAAAATTAAAAAAATTCAAAGATCAAATATTTCTAAATTGCATTATGCAGAGTGGTTGAACCACCAAAGAAAATAGATGGTAGTATTCCACACACAACTAAACTTAACAAATTACTAACTACTCCAATTAAATAAATATAGATGGTAGTTTTTCACTTTTTGTATTATCCTAAGATCACGATTAGCCATGTGTGTGTGTTTGTTTGTTATGATTAAACTAAATAAATGATTAATTATTACTAAAGATTAATTTTAATTTCTTTAGCTTTACTTTTATCAAATGGTAGTATGCAACATCTTGCAAAGAATTATTTATATTTATTCTACCACTCTCTATTTGCCACAACTCCTTCACTAACAACTTCCAAACCAAAACACAACACATAGGCTTCAAACGGATGAAGCCACCACCACCTTCCTCCGCCGTCCTCCTCCGGAAGACACGTCTCTCTCCCTATTTCTTGACTTTACTAGCCTTCATCCTCTTCGTTTCCATCCTTTATGGTGAAGATTTCAGCTGCATCTTTGGCCAACTTGATTTGGATCAACCTAGACACTTGCACCAATCCATTTCAACCAGTGAGTTGTGTATATATAATTTGAAGTTTGTGTATATCTATCTACATATTACTAAAATAGTTGAATTTTCTTTGGTGATAGAGAAGAAAAGCGAGAAGTTACCTTTTGCCATAGGTGAGACGGAGAGAGGATGTGATGTTTTTAACGGGAGGTGGGTATGGGATACCGAGAGTCGGCCGCTTTACGAGGAAGACGAGTGTCCGTATATTCAGCCGCAGCTAACATGTCAAGAACACGGCAGGCCGGACAAGGATTATCAGCACTGGAGATGGCAGCCTAATGGCTGTTCTATTCCAAGGTTTCTTAATTCATTTATATTGGCATTCATATTAATATTACAATGTGGTAGAATTGATTCACTTTCAACGTCCAAGAAAATAATTATTGATCCTATGGAGCGGTTAAAAACCATCATATATTTGATTCAAAATTTATATAAAATAGAAAGAAATTCTCAAACCTAAATTTACTCTCAAATTAAAATGCAACAACTTGTTATTTTTACAACCTTAATNAATAAAAGGAACCGAAGGGTCATGAGTGTTTTTGCTTGAGCTGTACTACATGAAAGTCTCATATACGGTTCTGAGGGGGATTTTCACCTCAACTTGTATATTCATGAGTTGGAAACTTGCTTGATATTGGTGGGAATGTAGATACATTAAAGAGAAAGATAAATAGTAACTTTTAACACGGGGAATTGATCACATGATTTTGAACGGTGTAAATTGGAACGTTTAGGTGAGGAAAGTGAAAAAATATGAAGATGCCCTTAATATTTTCATATGAGTAGTTAATGTTTTGTACGTGTAACAGGTGAATCTTTCACCAATCAGATATTTTCAAGAAATTAAGATAGCTTAATCATGAAAACTTTTGCAGTTTCAATGCGACATTGATGCTTGAAACTCTTCGAGGAAAAAGAATGATGTTCGTTGGCGATTCTTTAAACCGGGGCCAGTTTGTTTCCATGGTCTGTCTTCTTCACAGATCCATTCCTAAACATGCCAAATCCATGAAATCTTTTGGTTCTCTCACTGTTTTTACAGCCAAGGTACTCGTACTCAATTCTTACTATACTGGTAGGGGTCCGTATCAACCCCCAAGGGTCTTTCTTATTTACATAAGAGTCTTTTTTCGTCTAGTCGTGGTTAGCAATCTTGCTTTAATATCGTTAGGAATACAACGCTACCATTGAGTTCTATTGGGCACCATTCCTACTCGAATCAAACGCAGATGATGCTGACGTTCACAGAATAAGTGATAGAATTGTTCGAAAAGGTTCAATCAATAAGCATGGTAAACACTGGAAAGGAGCAGATATTATTGTGTTCAACACTTATCTATGGTGGATGACAGGTCTACAGTTCAAGATACTGTAACAAATTCTCACTCCCTTCATATCAAATTATGGCTCCTCTCAGTCTTCTGCCTTTATAATTTAATGAAATTTACTTCTCTTTACAGGCATGGATCTTTTGACGATGAAGAGAAAGACATAGTGGAGTTGCCAACGGAAGATGCTTATCGTATGGCAATGAAAATAATGTTGAGATGGGTTAAGAAAAATATGGAACGTAACAAAACACGAGTCTTTTTCACCAGCATGTCACCTTCCCATGGAAAGTGAGTATAAACAATTTTTCATATACATTGGTTGTTAGCTATTGAACCCTCATCCAAATTACGAGAGTCATAATATGAAAATCGAAATAAAAACACCCCAGCACACACCGAGATTATAGAGTTATGCCCTCTCCAAAATTATCCCCCCATTCTTTCTCAATCTTGCTATATGTACAGGGCTCGTTGACAATTTTTTTGACAGATTGACAACTGTCAAAATTTAATTGGCTGTCGAACAAAAAACATAGTTCAACCAGTCAATACAGTATTGTCACATGTACATCTGTAATGCTTTCGGTACATTTCATGTGCACAAGGAGCTTAATTCTTTCTCCTATCAGACATCTTATTTTAAATCATAATTTTTAGCAGTTCCCTATTTAACTAACGATTCGTGTTCTGCAGGAGCATTGATTGGGGTGGTGATCCGCATGGCAACTGTTACAATGAAACAACCCTAATAGAAGATGAAGAATACTGGGGATCGGACTGTCGAAAGGGCGTAATGCGCGTAATAGGCGAAGTTTTCAGCAAAACAAAGGTTCCCATTACATTTCTCAACATTACAAAGCTCTCAAGTTATCGAAAAGATGCACACACGTCAATTTACAAGAAGCAGTGGAACCCTTTAACCCCAGAACAATTGGCTAATCCAGCGAGCTATGCTGACTGCGTACACTGGTGTTTACCTGGCTTGCAAGATACTTGGAATGAGCTTTTATTTGCTAAGCTTTTCTATCCCTGAAAGTTTCATTCTTGAACAGAGAGACGTAGAATTTTGATTACTTTTCTTTCAAAAATGTAAAATGTTTTTCCTAGTTCAGTTTATGGCATTCCTTCAGTATATCAATCCAATATAAAATATTTTTGCCAATAATTGGCATAATGAAAGAGAAAAAAGGGATAATATTAATAATTCATGATTTGACAAATTTATCTAAAGGAATAAAGGCTGGCGACCAAAAAACAAAGAAACAGAAACTTAATAATATCTGATGGACAATTGGCTGCACTTGGCTGCTATGTTTTTGCATTGTGGCTTGGGCTACTGTAGGCCTACTTTTCTCACATCCCCCTTATGATATGGGGTTTGGACAACAGCCTGTTTGGCCCTGATTAAAATTTAATTTTAATTTAAATCAAAGTCAAACAATCAATATCAATTACATCTTTTCAATAACTCATTTCAAAAACTTCTATCACAATCCACTTAAAATTTAATTTTAATCTACACCAAACACCCTTTGAATTTGTCTTGAAGAAATTAAAAACGAGAGCCTATCGTGGCTTTTGCTAAGCAATCTATTAGTGGAACATAAAATTATTTAGCTAATTATGCTATTTTATTTAATTTGGACCTAAATTATATTTTCTAAAAAACTTGGTGACCAAGGTGTAATTTTGATTTAGACTAGTATTAGGTTGGGATATTTTCACGAATGGCCATAATTAAGGGTGTGAGTTGAAAAGTGTCCAATTTTCAAATTTAATACTAAACTGTCTATTATGCCCTTAATGAAAAAAAAGGACATTTGAATCTCTACGTATTCTCGACATTTCAAATGTCATTCTCGACATTTGAATCATATTTTATATTTCAAAAGTACACATGTCAATTCACAATATTAAACGTTCTCGACATTTAAAATGTCATTCTCGACATTTGAATCCCGTTTTATATTTCAAAAGTACACATGTCAAATCACAATATTAAATGTTCTCGACATTTCAAAACGTCATTCTCGACATATTAAATGTCTAGAAGGACATTTCATTCCGAACATGACATTTCTCTACACTTGAAATATCGTTCTCGACATTTCTGTGTCAATGCAAAAAATAGCATTAATTGTGATTTGACATCTTGTCATTTGCAATAAATGGAGCAGGTTATGTGTCAAGATTTCATTAGCCAATATTTTTTTTTTGCAAAAATGTCCATTTTATTGTCCTTGAATGGAATCATAAATTGTTGACCATGGGTATTTTGGTCTAAAATATACCAAAATGGCCATTTTTACAAGGATTTTTGAAAGTTGCCATTTTTGCAAGTGGCTAGAGGAAAGTGGACATTTCTTTCATTTAAGGGGCGCCAAACAACAAAGTCTTCTTGCTTTTAATTGAATTTGATGAAAGAAAGAATTGTAATAGGTTACTTCTCCGATTTTCTCGATTCAGTTTTGGCATTTGTTGTATCGCTGAATATGAGATCACCCTAGTTCGTAGCCGTGCATTTTATTCCTTAGTTTGGTATCAAAGCTTCAAAACGTACTTACCAATATGCTACAGAGATTGAGATAGAGGAATAGCTCTTGATTTGGGATACCCATGAATGAGGTGATATTGCGGATGAGAATTAGGATCTACGACGCCGGTGGAGACGATCATAGCCCAAGGGGTACCTAGTAGGTTTTGGTAGGCGTTTTACACTTGTTTCCACTCTTAGTTAAAAGTATGGTTTCTCACTGAAAGTGATAATTTGTTGAGCTTCGAATTGGGATGGGACTGAAGCATCAACATATCCCAACTCATGTCCCCTCCATATGTATGTTACCTATACACTTGGACATACGTCAAATGAACAGACTATGGCTTCCAACAACAAAAAGGGAGAGGCTACGGCCATTCCAATGCTTAAGTAAAAGTATGGATAAAGATATGAGTGTAAGAGAAATACGAAGAAATGAGTTTATATTTAGACAACGAGACTACAAATTTCTTTATTATCTTTACTTGGCACAATGTGTGAGTATTTATAGGAAAAAGAGATGCAAATGGGGCCCTTCGAATGCTGACAAGTGACTTCATCTTCAACGATTCACATGTCAAGCTCAAATATGCCACATAATAGCCATAATAGGTTTGTGACCTCCCCACACCATGTTGAGGAGGATCATTAGGGATTTGACTACAAACCGCTTTAGCTGAACGTGACTCAAGGTGTAAAATGCACTTGCTTAAGGCATCAAGGCTGTGACCTCAACCGCTTCGAAATCAAGAGGACCCTTAGTTCCTATAAGGGTTGGGTCCATTTTAATCGTCTTGGAGCAGCGAGGTGACATGTCTACTAAGAGCCATGTCGCCTCGAAGGAGAGCTTTGATGAAGCCTTAGGTTGTGCCCTCAACGCCTCAAAAATGAGGTTGAAAAAGGCGATGGAATATAACCTCATCACCTTAGCTAAGATGATAGGAGATGAGAAACACTAAAATACGTTTACCTTGAAGGAGAAAGTTGGTGTAGCATTTTGATTAACTGCTAGACACTTGACGTGCCACGTAGATAAAGACGTAATAATAGCCCTCCAAGTCCAATGTTTGATTATCATATGAGGTGTTGGATTTTGATAATTGTATACTGGTTATCTTGAAGAGGCCAATGTGTTGATGAAAAGAAAAGGCATCCATTGATATGGGAGCCCAGTTTATAATGAAGCCGAATTCAAGAATAAATATTTATACTGTTAGAACTTATAATGTGAATTACTTATCAATGTAGTTAGCTTATCTGATAGGATGTATAGTAGAATAAGCATATCAGGAATTGTGAATATTCCATAAGAAGGAGCACCTATCAACCCACTCCCAGCTCGTGACCTTTGCACATGGTTTGGTGCACTGATATTCCTTCCGTTATAGTTTGTTAGGATAGTCCTTTTACCTCTTTACCCCTTTCTTTCTTCTATATATTTGTACTGATGCTTGTGATAATGTATCAAGGTGAATTCAGTGATTCAAAAGAATCAATCAGTTTCTCATCTTCTTCATTCATTTTTTTCTCCTTTTATAACTTTTATTCATCTATACAATCTTACATGGTATCAAAGCCATGACAACTATTGCTGATATGAATTCGACTACCAATGAAAACACTACCCCTGTTCAGACTCCTGACCTCTCCAACCATTACAAATTGGAGAACTCAGACAATCCATGAGCTGTTCTTGTGACAGAATTATTAACTTCAGAAAACTATCCTACCTGGTCTAGGGCACTCCGGAGAGTCCTCAGAGCTAAAAACAAGCTTGGTTTTATTAATGGAGCATTGCCTAAACCTGAACCAAGCAGCACTTCTTTCGACTCTTGGGAGAGATGCAATGACATGGTTGTGTCATGGATTCAAAATGCTATATCTCCCCCTCTCAGATTCAGTGTTGCATTCATGGATGAGGCAAGCGAAGTGTGGTCAGAACTTAAAGATCGTTTTACCCAACAAAATGGACCCAGGATATATGAGTTGAAGAAGACATTAGCTGATTTGGAGTAAGAAGGTGACTCTGTGAGTATTTACTATGATAAACTGAAAACTATTTGGGATGAATTATTTGTTTATGATCCCATCCCTGAATGTAGTTGTGGACAACTGAAAGTGCTGGTAGACATACACCAGAGTGATTGTGTGATTAAGTTCCTAATAGGGCTAAATGAGATCTATGATAATACAAGGGTTCAAGTGATGTTGCTTGACCCTCTCCCACCAGTTAACAAGGTTTTTTCATACATACAGCAGAAGGAAATGAAAAAGTAAATAACCTCTACTGCTATGAACAATGAATCTATTGCAATGGCAACTAGAAAAAGTTATGGAGATAACAGAACTAACAACTATGGAAGATCGAATTTCACTGGCAAAAGTGACAAACCATACTGTACACATTGTAAAATCCCAGGTCATAGCTTGGATAAATGTTTTAAAGTGGGGAACACTGAGCCTCCTATTTGCACATACTGCAATATGATAAGACACACCATGGAGAAGTGTTACAAGTTGCATGGTTACCCTCCAAATCACAAATTATACAAAGGCCAGAAAAGAGATGGGAATTTTGCAAATAAATCAAGTGTGATGGAGGAAGACAATGAGAGGCCAGTCTCTTTAACTAAGGGAGAATATCAAGAGTTCCTTGCTTTGCTTCGACCCAAGGATAATTCACATATCAACCATTTTGTCAATCATGTGCAAACCATTGACCGCTCAAAAACTAATCTACAAACTGACTTATCTGGTAAAACAACTTGTTTACTTGTTGCACCCTCTTACAATTTTGCTGTTACTCCATGGATCATTGATACTAGCGCGATAGATCATATGATCTGTAATACCACCCTTTTTACCTCCACCAAAGCGAGCCTTTCTCTCAGTGAAATTACCCACTGGAGAGGTGGTTCTAGCTACATACTCTGGTGAAGTACAAGTGATAGATTCTTTACTCCTAAAGGATGTGTTATATGTCCCTAACTTTCACTTCAACTTGTTATCTGTCAAAAAATTAACACAGCAAATTCCTTGTTATTTAATATTCATGCATGATGCTTGCTTTGTGCAGGACCTTTTGTCTTGGAGGACGATTGGGAAGGGTGAAGCCTGGAATGGACTGTATCGACTTTTGCTGAACAAAGTGTCACCCACTACCTTAGGTACCAAGCTATCAACCTTTAATCTTAGACAACATTTTGTAGCTGCTTCTATTACTAAATCTAATGTTAAATCACACCTATGGCACTATTGATTAGGACACCTATCTGATTCCAGAATGAAACTCATCACTGATGATTCTGTTATTTCCCATTTCAAGAATGATAATAAACTTCCATGTATTGTGTGTCTATTGGCAAAACAAAACAAGAACCCTTTCCCCATAAGTTCACATAAAACTAAGTAGATTTTTGATATGATCCATTGTGATATCTGGGGTCCTTGCCCCACAACAGCACATGATGGATCCAAATATTTTCTTTCAGTGGTAGATGATATTTCAAGAGCTACTTGGGTATATTTACTTAAAAGAAAATCTGATGTTTCCCACTCAATTAAAGCCTTTGTTCAAATGGTGGAAAATCAGTTTCAACTTTCAATTAAAACATTGAGAAGTGACAATGGACCAGAATTTAAGCTGACTTTTACAATCAAAAGGGAATTATTCATCAAAAAAGCTGTGTTGAAACCTCCCCAGAAAAATGGCATAGTTGAAAGGAAACATCAGCATTTATTGAATGTTGCACGAGCCTTGAAATATCATTCAGGATAGCCACTATTTTGCTGGAACGAATTTATCCTTACTGCAACATATCTGATAAATAGAATCCCCACACCTTTGTTCCAAAATAAATCACCTTTTGAAGTCTTATTCAAGTGTGCACCCTCATATTCCCATCTTAGGATTTTTGGGTGTCTCTGTTTTGCCTCGACATTGACACATGGAAGGAAGAAATTTGACCCTAGAGGTCATCAATGTATATTCTTGGGCTATCCTTTTGGGGTGAAAAGGATATAAAATGATGGATTTACAAACTAAAACCATTTTTATATCTAGGGATGTTACTTTTCATGAAGACTTTTTTCCTTGTAAAACGTCTGAAAAACTTGTTGATAACGCTGAGTTTGTATTCACCAGATCACTCCCTGATGTTGTCAATTATACTTGTGAACCAACATCAGATGAAATCCCTGACTTATCTAGCCCTATGTACCTGATCAAACCATTCCTGATAGCTCTATACTTGATGACAATGAACATCAAACATCACCCACTATATCTCCTATCATTTGAAAATCTGCAAGAGTCAGGAAAGCACCCCAATACTTGCAAGATTTTCACTATCACCATGCTACATCAAATTAAAAATCCCAATCTTCCCTCAAGGCAATGTCTCCAGTCTCTACAGGTAAGGCTTTTCCATTATCTAATACAATTTCCTACCATAAATTGTCACCTCAATTCAAGGTTTTCTCAACCTCCATTTGTACTCATTTTGAACCTAACACCTATCTTCAAGCTGTGAATGATCCTAATTGGTGCAAAGCAATGAATTCGGAGATAGAGGCCCTTGAGTTAAATAGAACCTGGATCCTCACTGATCTCCCACCAAGAAAGACAACCATTAGATGTAAGTGGGTGTACAAGCTAAAATACAATTCAGATGGGAGCATAGAAAGGCACAAAGTAAGGCTTGTGACCAAAGGATATAACCAGAGGGAAGGAATCCATTACAATGAAACCTTTTCACCTGTTGTAAAGCTTGTAACAGTTAGGTGTTTACTGGCAATAGTAACAATTCAGAAATGGCACTTGAATCAGTTTGATGTAAGTAATGCCTTTCTACATGGAGTCCTACACGAAGAAGTTTACATGCAAAGACCCCCAGGATATACAAAAGGAACCTCCAACCAAGTTTGCAAACTGTTGAGAAGTATCTATGGCTTGAAGCAAGCTTCAAGACAGTGGTATTCTACACTTTCTACAGCACTTATAGAATTTGGGTTCTCACAATCAAAGGCTGACTACAGTCTCTTCACTATGGTCACAAATCACTCCTTTACAGCCTTACTCGTTTATGTGGATGACATTGTAGTGGCTGGATCCAATTTGGAACAAATAAACACAATTCTGGAGTTTTCTCAGTAGCAAATTCAAAATCAAAGCACTAGGTGACTAAAGTATTTTCTAGGACTAGAGGTTGCAAGATCCAGCAGAGGAATTGTGATATCTTAACGCAAGTATACCTTGGATTTATTGGCTAATGCAGGGATGCTTGGAGCTAAGCCAGTAAAACTGCCTATGGATCATAACTTAAAACTGGGAAAGAATACAGGAAAACCTTTGCCTGATGTAACAATTTACAGAAAGTTGATTGGAAAATCACTGACTAGACCTGATATCTGCTATGCTATTCAAAACCTTAGCCAGTACATGGAAACGCCTACTTACACACATCTTGCTGTAGTTTACAAAGTAATCAAGTATCTAAAGTTTGCTCCAGGACAGGGTATTCTGTTTTATTCATCATCTTCGTTAACCCTTCGAGCCTTTTGTGACTCTGATTGGGCGGCTTGTCCTGATTCTCGAAGATCAGTCATTGGTTATTGTATTTTTCTTGGGGATTCATTGATCTCATGGAAATCCAAGAAGCAAACTGTGGTATCTCGTTCATCTGCTGAGGCAGAGTACAGATCAATGGCTAGTACGTGTTGTGAGATTACATGGTTGAAGTATATCCTAAAAGACCTTCAAGTTCATCATTCCCAACCTGTAACATTACACTGTGATAATCAAGCTGCATTGCATATCGCCTCCAACCCAATATTCCATGAGAGGACTAAGCACATAGAATTGGATTGTCACTTGATCAGGGATCAAATCGATGCTGGACACATTCCTACATCTTATGTTCACACTCAATCACAACTTGCAGACATGTTCACTAAGGCATTGTCTTCCATCACCTTAAGGTCTCACCTTTCCAAGATGGGAATAGAAAACATATATCCTCCATCTTGAGGGGAGCTGTTAGAACTTATAATGTGAATTACTTATCAATGTAGTTAGCTTATCTAAAAGGATGTATAGTAGAATAAGCATATCAGGGATTGTGAATATTCCATAAGAAGGAGCACCTATTAGCCCACTCCCAGCTCGTGACCTTTGCACATGGTTTGGTGCACTAATATTCCTTCTGTTATAGTTTGTTAGGTTAGTCCTTTTACCTCTTTACCACTTTCTTTCTTCTATATATTTGTACTGATGCTTGTGATCATGTATCAAGGTGAATTCACTGATTCAAAAGAATCAAACAGTTTCTCATCTTCTTCATTCATTTTTTCTCCTTTTATAACTTTTATTCATCTATAAAATCTTACGTATACAAGGCAAAGAACTTTAAATCATTAGTGAGGAATGTTGAGGTGATGTCTTGCCAATGAGACAAAGTCTGATGTTTGGGGACTGAGTTTACTGTGGTGGCTTGATTGAGGCGTAGATGTTGAGGTTAAGGTGAAACATAACAATCTCTATGTTCAATACCAAGTTGAGAGGTGACACTGTATACGATGTGATGGAAGACATGTGCCAATCAATACATTTCATTTTCCAATGTGAAATGATGGGTGCATGACATTGTTGTGATGCCACGAATGAGGTACCATTTTTTGAGACGACGGGGTTTGTGCATTCATTCCTTTGAATTTTGACTGTGTTATTCTTTTTAATGATTAACATTTGTCAAGGCCTCAACCATCAAGATCTATCATCCATGATCCAACGATTGAGATTCATGAGGTCTTGTCTATGTAAGTAATGGGAGTTTGATTCATATTTTTTGGACCCTGCTTCTTTGCCAGAAAAGGGTCAAAGGGGATTTACCCTATTTTTTTTTACGCTTGATCGTGGCCCCCATTTCTCAATATAATTTAAGAGGGTTTTACATAGATATCCCTATAATGAAAATGGAGAAAAATTTGTCACTTCTGAAAATGTGCTAAAAAATGTCCCCCCCCCCTTTTTTTTGGCCAAAAGTCCTATTTACCTTTTAATTATATCTTTTTGTGCATTTCATGTTAGGTGTGGAGGAAGATACTCATGAATCCACTAATTATACAATGGATAATACAATTGTTAACACAAAAAATTATTTCATAATATTTTGTAGAGAAATATCAAGTGATATTTTTTCTCAAAAAAACATAATTTTTATTACTTCTTCATTATTGAAATATCAAAAAGAAAATTATAGAGGATTCATCTTTCATTTTGAGGTTAGCATTACAATGTGTTGAACATTTTTATGTTATAACTTACTAGTTTGGAATCTTAAATACAACATTCTAACATTACTTTGCAAATTACTCTTCATTCATTTATTTCGTTTAGTTTTGTAAATTATTTTGAATAAATATAGCAATATCTTCTATATTTTTTTTTTGAATATTCCCTATTTAATATAGCATTATGTGAATTATTTGTCAGGAGCTTATCATTTAGTAGTTGAGTATTAACGAACATACTTGATGCTTCACGAATAGTATTTTTCCATCATATACCTTAAATACGATCTCGTCTCAAGACAGACACTTCAAAGGTCAATCTTGACATTTCTTAATCATCGGGATAGACATTGTAACTTTTTATCTAACTAGTTTGTATCTGTTCAGTTAATTTATGCCAAACGATAACCATTTCATTCTATAAATTTCAGCTATGAGTGATAATTTGATATTCATCATGTTGCATGGGAGATAGTTTGTACACGTAGATGATGAATGGAATTGGCGAAGGAACAAAACCACTTCAATCGTAGTTTTAAGTAATGTCACTCTACCAGGACCTATCGAACGATTGATGGAGAAACTTCGAATTCATGATCCATGCACTGAAATGGTATTAAAATTCAAATTTCGAACATGAATATATTTCCAAAAAAATACTCTAAGTTGAGGACTTGAATCTGTATACATCCATAAAGAAATAGACGTCTTCATGAAATCAAGATTCCAACACACAGTGAGCGATACCGATTTTAAGAGACTTCGTTTGTTGTGAGGAACGATATGGAAACTTACAATATCACGAGTTCGAAGAATTGCAAAATGTGAAACAAGAATGATCATGAAACTATAATTGTAATATTGGAGCGACCCCTGCACAAGAGAAATTTGATACCACATTACATGGTCCAGAGGTTGAGAACGTTGTTGACGGTGAAAAGCAAATGTCTCCACAATCCATGGCATTAGACAAATACTGTTGGAACTCAAGAGCAACTAGCACTCTCAGATTGTCTCCATTCTCACACGAGCTGATTGCCTCAACCGATTGCTTCTAGAAGAATCTGCATTAGCTCCCTCACATGAATTCTGTTAGCAACCACCTCTCTCTCTCTCTCTCTCTCTCAGCTGCTGGTTAACACTCAGTGTATCCTCCATAATTCATGGAATGCCCTTGATCATATTGCACACCTGTACA